>PVIH01008338.1:0-31535 GCA_004025045.1 Sigmodon hispidus | reverse complement strand
ACAGTTTTTTTTCTTGTCTATAAAGCATTTAACCCCCCTGTATGCAACTCACTCCTTTTAAAGAAAACAATTGAAATGTAAGCCTGTGTAAGATTTGTTTTTAAACTATACAGTGTCTTTTTTTTGTGTGTGTTGTTAACACACTACCAAATGTGTCTTTAGATAGCCCTGTCCTGGTGGTATTTTTAATAGCCACTAACCTTGCCTGGTACAGTCTGGGGGTTGTAAATTGGAACGGAAATTTAAAGCAGGTTCTTTTTGGTGCACAGCACAAATTATATACGAGGACGGGAGGATTTGGTTTTGGATTTGGGTTTTTCCCCCATCAGTTGTCACTGCAGCTTATACGAAGATAATCATTGTTCTGTTAACTGAATGCCACTCGGTAATCACCAAAAAAAAAAAAAAATTGCAGCCTTTTGGTTGACATTCTGAATGCTTCATACAATTTTTTTATTTAAAAAAAGAAACCTGGTTCTCCTTTAGCATGCTCAAGTATGCAAAATCAATCTATGATTTACCTCTGGAGTATGAAATTTACAACACTTATTTGTTGAAGGCATGGAAATGCATATTACTCTGATCTGATTATTATACACTATAAGCATATATTAAGCTAAAATATTGTACCACATAATATGTTAATATTCCATCTCAGTAAAAAAAAAAAGTGCATCATTCTTTCAATTGGCTATGTTACCTAGCTGGAATCTATTTGTTCAAGAAATCAGTTAGGTCATCCTGGGACTAAGAAAACTCAAATCCCATCTGCTATTTTTCATAAATAAATTATGTTCAGCATTTCCATTCTCAGAAATAGTAAGGACATTCTTTCACAGAATTGGGATATCCCATAAGTATTATTTTGTTTTCCTCTTTTTCATTCTAATCAATTTCAACCCAAAATGTCACCTTTTTCAATTTTCTATGTTACTGTTTGTCTGTTTCACTTTGTCTATGACAGGGTAAATATAATCTCAGAAAATGAAGTCCTTGTAAACCTATAACATTTGTGATGCTAGTTTAGCCAATGATCATAACTAGCACTTAAAAGCCCCAAAACAGAAGTGGTTAAATGGTTTGAATACTCACAGTACTCATTCAAAAATAAGGTATGGTATTCAAAACAGAGATATGAAAACCATTACACTATAGAACAGGAACAAGAATAGATTTGATACAAGTCAATAACTGATCTAACTTCATAGGTGTGAGTCACTGTCACTCAATCTCTAGGATCACTTTAGCAAGAGACATCCTATGGCTGTTGAATCTTGGTCTCACTTGAATGTAAACAGACAACAACTTTCGTTCTGCTCTCATTTTCATGATGCTTCAAACCTCATACCAAAATAGGATCTAGTAATATTATCACTATATCCTTTAAATTTATGAGACTTGCAGCAGAACTGTTTTTGTGTTCTCTTTTATAATTCAATAGGTTTCTGACTTCAGAAGCACATAGTTCTAGATAATTTTGCAGACATTTTGTACCACTCAAGAGCACTTTTAACTGAAGACAATAATGTTAATACCATTAGTTGATGCCTGGTCAAGCTACCATAGACAAATCTGATCTGCCATTGCAAGGAAAACTAAGAGCCCAGTGGTTTCTCTGATAGTTACGTGAAAGGTACAAGAGACATGGATTCAGATACATCATAAAAGACACTCAGATTTTCTTGCAGCTCAGTAATTTACTAATGAAGGGGATTGGGCCATCAGGTGTTTATATGTTTGGCCCCTGCAGTTGCATCCTGGCTTTAGGTGAGGAAGAGGGCTAGTTTGTAATTGTTGACCACAGATGATGTAATTCTGGGAGTATAATGAGCCCTTTCTTCGTATTCCTCACGCCAGGACCCGGGACCAGCACTATCAGATGGGTTTTTCTTCACTGTCTTCTTCATTTGGTGGAGAGATGATATTCTTTAGGATCTCAGCATAGTATGGACTATATACGTGCTGGTTGTGATGCATCAGATTAACAAACTTCCAGCCTAGTTCTGCCAACTCTGGTTCAATGAAAAGAAGTCCTCCCGGGAAGTCTAGAAGAGATGCCTGCATTCCATGAATCAAACAGCACTTAAGAAATAAGTGTATCCGTTGTTCTGTCATAGGAGGAAAAAAATAGAAAGAAGAGATTTCATAAGAAACACACTACTAATTGTCTGCTCACAAAAAATCACCGTTTGTTTCAGTGATTTGAATAGGAATGACCCAGTAGGCACATATAATTGAATGCTTTGTTATTAGGAGGTGGAACTGTTTGAAAGGATTAGAGAAATTAGTAGGTATGGCCTTGTTGTAGTAGGGAAGTACTGGGGGTGGGCTTTGAGGTTTCAAAAGCCCATGCCATGGCCAGGCTTTGTCACTCTCTGCTTTCAAATCAAAATGTAGCTCTCAGCTCCTTCTCTAGGACACTCCTGCCTAATAGACTAAGTCTCTGAAACTGTAAGAAAATCTTAAATGCTTTCTTTCTACGAGTTCCCTTGGTCATGATGTTGCTGCACAGCAGTAGAACTATGACTAATATAGAAGTTAGTCCTGGGAAATGGGACAGGCCTGACCATGCTCCTTCTTGGTGGAATGTAGACTTTGGGACTTTCTATTAAGAAAATAGTTGAACCCACACCACAAGAGGGAAACCATCCCTGACACTGTCTGAAGTACCAGGACTCACAAGCTAGATGGCTCTGAGACCTAAGATAGAAGAACCAAACAAGACTGGAGAAAAAGAAAGTCAATGTAATGAAGCCTAAGAATATTCTGCTATACTCATAGATTGGTATTTAGCCCAATTGTCATCAGAGACTTCATCCAGTAACTGATGGAAACAGATGCATATCCACTGCCAAACATTAGGCAGAGTCCAGGGAACCCTGTAGAAGATGGACAGAAAGGATTGTAGGAGCCACAGGGGTCAAGAATTCCACAAGAAAACCCACAGAATCAATTAACTTGGGCTCACAGAGGCTCACAGACACAGAATCAACAACCAGAGTCTGCATGGGACTGACATAGGTCCTTTCCATATATGTTACAGTTGTGCGGCTTGGTCTTTTGTGGGATTCCTAACAGTGGGAGCAGGGACAATCTCTTACTCTTTCACCAGCTTTTAGTACCCTTTCTTCATTCTGGATTGCCTTGTCCAGCATTAATATGAGTGGAAGTGCTTAGTATTACTTGATATGAAATGTTTTGTTGATATCCATGGGAGGTCTACCCTTTTCTGAATAGAAATGGAAAAGTAAATGCGGGGACAGGAGAGAGGAAGGGCAGTGACTGGGAGGGGAGGAGAAAGGGAAAAATGTAGCCGGGACATAATAATAAAGCAGTTGAACATTTGAAGCAGGGCCTAATGGGTCATACTTGTAACACTGTGGAAAACAGTGGTGATGAGAGCAATTTAAATTATGATAACCCAGCTTAAGGGGTTTCATCAGGGGAAGAATATTAATAAATAGCCTAGATCTGGTTCTTGTGACATTTTGTCTAAAAATGTGGCTGCTTTTTGCCTTTAGCCTAAAAATCTGAATAAAGCTAAAGTAAAGTTTTTTTTTTTATTAATGTCATTGGTGGAAGATATTTCAAGACAGTCTAGTATTGACTCTTGTGTGGTTATTAGTGGTCACTTTTATGCAGATCTATAATGAAAAGGAGAAAGCTGATCAAGAAAAATACAAAATGTATAGTATGGGGAGAAAAGGAGCATCAGAAAGTGTAATGGCCAATGCTAAGATAAAAGATTTGAAGAAAAGCCTGATGCTAAATGAAATAAAGGGAATGGTGACCTCAGGGTAAGACCCCACCTAGCAAAGTTTCAAACTTATGAAAATGAATAAAAAGGAAAGCTTAAGCAATGAAGAAAATAATCAAAACCAGAAATTAGATGCAAATGCAATTATAGGATGAGACCGTGTTCTCCAGCAAGCCACAGAATGTGGCAACTTCAGCCATGTGATTCTAGCTTTAAAGTCGAGGATGCAAAGAAAAAGGTTGTGGATTTTCCTTCCCCAGCTAAGAAAAGCCACTGAGGCCAGGTATGTAGCTGGAAAGCCCCTGAATGAAGGTCCAGAGAGATCACTGTGTGAAGCTGGGAAGGTGAAGCCTAGATTATGTTGGAGATGCTAGAATCCCAAGAGAGAAAAGCATATTTCAGTCAGCAAAATTAAAAGAGTTGGACAACTGAAGAGTACTTTGACATCAGATGTGGAGGTGAAGAATTTGGGTTTTGGACTTGCTTTGGT
Source organism: Sigmodon hispidus (assembly GCA_004025045.1). Classification (NCBI taxonomy): domain Eukaryota; kingdom Metazoa; phylum Chordata; class Mammalia; order Rodentia; family Cricetidae; genus Sigmodon; species Sigmodon hispidus. The sequence goes on along the minus strand of PVIH01008338.1, from coordinate 27,288 downwards.
CCAATATTTACTCACTATGCTCCTTTTCCCCTTTCTGAAATATTAATGTATATTCTGTGTTATTATATATGTTGGAAGTATGTGATCTGCTTTTTTATTTTGATTTTACAAGTAGTTACAGTTAAGGGATTGCCACAAGTCTCAAGAGAATTTGAACTTTGGACTTTTTAGACAATGTTGAGACTGTGATAGACTATGTGAACTTTTGATGTTGGAATGAATGTGGGTTTTTTGCGATATATGACTATAAACCTGTCTGGGCCATAGAGTGGAATGTGGTGGTTTGAATGATATCACTCCCATAGGTTCATATATTTGAATGCTTATTTACCAAGGAGTAGAACTCTTTGATATGATTAGAAGGATTTGGAGGTGTGGCCTTGTAAAAGAGTTTACCGCCCACCTGGCATATTATTTCTATTTCTTACCACTTTGGGGACTCTTACCAATGATGGTACGAATGCAGTTCTCTTTCTTGGCAATATTCCGGAGTTGGCCTACAAGAGACGCCCTGTTTTCACTGCTCAGAGCAGTGAGGCCTGTGTCCTTGAGCCCTTGATGGATTTCCTGAGACACTTGTTCACTAACACTGAGCATAGACTCTTCTGGCCTGAATAGTGAAGACACAAAATAGTTTCTTTGACATAAGAGGCAAACCTCAAAAGCCCCATACTAAAAATTAGGCATACCCAAAAATTGCGACCCTTTCACAATCAATATACAACATAAATCAAGGACCATGTACAAAAGTTCAGTTATTATCCTTAAGATACCAAATTATTCATGCCAACTTCAAATGGAATAATATACACTGGACAAGGGTTTGGTTACATCCTGAACACTGAAATATTTTTGAAAGATTCTTAGATATTTTACACAGTATTCTTTCCTACTTTACCAAACACGCAAACAAATTAATAAAAAATTCTAATTCCTCTTTCTACTTTGATATAGAATCTCAGCATGCAAGGAATTAGCAATCAATATTAATGAATAAATGATCAAGTTCTTGGTATAAATAAATCCACTACTGACTCTTGATGAAATGCATAGTGTCTCACTGTTAGAAAACATAATAATGACTATTTGTAGCAATGTGACCACCTTGCCCTCTTTTTGAGTGGTAAATTGCTATTAATCTCTATGCCAAACCTAAAATATCAACAATTTTTTTGAACCTGTTTCCCAAAGGGTCTGTGTATGAAGGACAACAGGATGTTATATTGCCTATATATGGCCTAAATGTCACTCTAAAAGAAATCTATAAGAAAGCTGAGAAGCTCACATGGCAATGTACTTGCCACACAAGCATGAGAACCTGAGCTTGGTTCTACAACACCTACACAAAAAGGCAAATGAGATGGTCTGTGACTGTAATCACAGCACTATGGAGGCGGCTCCCTGGAACTTGCTGGCCAGCCAAACTAGCCTAATTAGTCAGCTTCAAATTCAATAAGAAACCATATTTCAAAAAAGAAGGTGGAAAATAAGAAAAAGACCCCTGCAGTTGACCCTTGACATGTGGGGTCAATTACTTTGACATTGACAAATGACTATGTGGAGAGAGAGAGAGAGAGAGAGAGAGAGAGAGAGAGAGAGAGAGAGAGAGAGAGAGAGAGGAGAGGAGAGAGAGAGAGACAGAGAGAGAGAGACAGAGACAGAGACAGAGACAGAGAGAGAGATACTGATGACACATACTTTGAGCTAAATTCTTCTGTCAGAGCCTTGGTTATGCACTTCAGTTTATCCACAAATTCTGGTGAGCTGAATAAAACACCACAAGAGAAACTTCTTGCCACAAGCAGAACGGAAGCAAGAATAGTCAAGTGACGTAATTTGGATTTCATGGTCTGAAGTCGTGCTTTATCCATCAGAAGAGTCTGGTTAGGCACAAAAGAACAGCCTGTTAGGGGAGTTGTAATTGAGCTTCTAAGTTAAAGATAACATGATAATGTCTCAATACACATTCCTACCTCAGGGAATTCTTCATTTCCATGGTCCCTGAGAACAAGATTTAGATAGCCTTGGTATAACACGGTTGTAAGACTAGGTGGTTCTAGGTCAAATTTTGGAAATGGAAATGAACTTATTGTGCCAGAAGAGGAGCTCAGAGACAGAGAAGTACTTGGCAGTGGTGTGGTAATATCTGTGGCGGCTCTAGTCATCCATTTGGTGGTGCAATCAAGGAAATCTGTGAAAGAGAAGGGAGTATGTATGTTTAAACTGCAAGGCTTAAAGTTGGAGACTTAAAGATAGTTTTTTGTGAAGAAAACAGTAATTTTAAAAGCTGGAACTGAACAGGGTATTTTCTTCCAGAATAGCTTTTACAGTATGAGGAGGTACTATGCAGGTATCAGTTAGGAAATTCACCACCAACCTGTGGACCTTGTTAAACACAATACCAACATTCCAGGCAAAATCTGCAAACTAGTGCAATGCCAACATGACCATGATCAATGTAGGAATAATCAATAACCCTCTGATAGAATCAAAGACCCACTCCATAGGAGGAAGTCCATGTCTGGTTTTGTGAGCCTGGCAAAGACCCATGTCTGGGGAGTGCATAGTCTCTAGGGATGAACCTATTGCTGCATTTTTTCTAAATAGAAATGTTGCCAAACTACCTCTAAATATTTATATCCATCCACATGTGTTATTCTCAGCCTTGAATTTTACAGCAAACAACAATTAGAGCAAAGATTTGTGGCAACTCAAAGTGCTAAGAACAAGTAACTGTTGTACACTCAGCTCTAAACAGACATCTATCACACCCCTTCCAAGGCTCAGGGAATAACATAGAAGAATACAAAAGTGGAATGATACAGAGAAGGGCAGTAAACTGTTATATTCTGGACATGACATAGTTATTGCAACCATGACCTCAAAGCAGCTGAGATAGCTAGGCTGTACTGAGTCTGCACGAGACTAGGTATGTTAGAACCCACTATCATGGGTAGAAGAGGAGCTCATGGGTCTGTGATGTCCTCCAGGAACAACCTGGAAGTGACTTCTGTGGGAGGGGAGTCATTCAGTGTTTTACCACAAAGTAAGTTGTTCCTACTCCAGTGGATTGTTCCATACCCATGATAATGTGGATAACTTCAAACTTAGGTGGTCATAAAACAAAAAGAAAAGTAGGACAGGATACTCTTCAAAGCAGGAAATTGTGGAAGTGAGAGGGCATAAGAGAGGCTGGGGTTGGTAGTGATCAGATTGCACTGTGTATATGTATGAAATTGTCAAAGAATAAACTCAATTTTTAAAAGTGATTTGTATAGGTCTTTCTGTCTTGGAAAATTTTGCTTCTCTTCACTCTTGATCAGAAAGTAAACTTTCTATTCAAGATTAGAAAATCACTGTAAAAAGGAAAATCAACAGCCAATTTCCCCCTCTAGTTAAATTATAAACATACTGGGATGCTTATCAAGGAGTTCCTGGAATTTAGCTCGTTCATATTGGACAGAATGTTCTTGCAAGTATGGCTGAATGTTCTTGATCGTATAGTTCACCATGTCCATTTTCATCAGGCCAAGAACGTGGAAGATGCCCCTGTCACAGACAAAAACAGAATATTTACAGAGTTCAACCAATACATAATAAAATCCCAGCATTTAGAATAATAATGAGCCTGTAAAGTATTTACTTCAACTACAAACAGCTAATATTTGAACATGTTCTCCAAAAAATATTTAATTGTTTTGGGTAGGGTCCTAATGAGATGTGTTTATTTCATGAGAGCTAAGTGGATTCAATTATAAAACATGAGGCTAAGAATTTAATGTTGCTCATTTTGACCAGGTAATGGTTTCCATCATGTTATAATGCATTAAAGATGTCCTCACCAGATGCAGTATTAGGTGTGCCATCCTCCAAACCTCTAAGAAATAAATCTACGCATTTCAGAAATTACTAAAACTTGAGTACTTTCCTACAGCACAGCAAAACAGACTAAGGGAGAAAAGTAATACTGAAAATTAGGACTGTTAATCTGTCAAATAACGGAAAATAGTCAGAATCTGAAAGAATATGGAGAAACATGCTATTAAAAGCATTTGTTAATGTGAATGGGATATTGAGTATGACTAGGGTGAGGGATAATATCTCTAATATGTCTGATATTCTCAGACACTACTAACGTATTCATGATCAAAATGTTGGCAGAAACAGATACTAAAGGCCACTATAATGAAGTTTCAAATCTGTTTCTGAATAGAATTTATACTGGGAGACATGGAAGAACATTTGTAATGGGATAAATGTAAATTTATAGAACTAGTACTATACTTAAATATCTTGAGCATCATGCTAAGTTTTCATGTAACAGATGAAGGAATCCAAATGATCATTTTAAGTGACATCAAAATACACCAGAGGGACTGCCCTTGCAAAGTAAAAGAACAAGGAATAAGTAGATGTTAGTAGTGCATCTCAGCTTGGGATATAGATGATGCTCTGACCACTGCATAACAATTAATGCAAAGATACATGACTGGTCAAATTGCTAAGAATAAGTGATTGTTTAGTGCCTAGACATGAATATATCATCCCCTCCATGGTCCAGGGGACATCATAAAAGAGAGAGCAGAAAGTCTGTAGAGATGAAGGATGAAGAGGAGTGCTAGGAAATGCTGTCTTCTAAATTTGGCAAGTTCACTGTAATCATGAGCACACAGTAGTAGCAGCTACCTTCACACACCCTGCATAAAATCACACACATATATCAGAAGAGTAATTGGGAAGAAGGGGATCAGGAGGATTGGAAGGAGGATACTAAAGGATAATATGATTTTATATGTGTATGAAGCTATCAAAAAGAGAAACTGGACAGATTGCTCGGTTGCTAAGGGCACTTGTTCTTTCAGGGGACTGGATTTATTCCTAGTAATAACATAGTGGGTCACAAATACCCAAACTCCAGTTCCAGAGGATCCCACACCCTCTTCTGGCCATGGCAAGTATTAGGTATACACATGGTGCACAAACATACATTTTGGCAGGCAAAATGTTCATGCACATAAAATATAAATAAATTATTTGTTAAAATGAAAAAGTAAAAGTAGCAAATTAAAAAGTGAAAAATGACAATCGGGTCATCTGGACAAGAGTACAACAATTAAGACTGAGGTTTATCATAATATCTGGCTCAAAGTTTTCTTTCATGATACATAAGACAGATTTTAGGAGCAATGTATACTATAGTTTGAAAATAGCTTGCTGCTCCAAAAAGAATAAACTTTAAAGCAAACTATGAGATACTGATATGGTGGAAATCTTAGTCCATTAACTATGGAATTTATGGGTGAAGCCTTTAGACCATCACCAGGATTATATGAGAATGGCAGGCTAGAACTCAGATGATTGAAAACTAATGATAAAAAATATAGATAAGCTATGACACACACACATACACACAGGCTCTTTCATCATGGGATGTTCTGTACCCATGTTCTTGAGACTCTATCAGCAACAAAGCTTTCACTGGATGCAGTCTCAACTTTGGATTTCTAGGACAGGAGCCAATATAATTTTCTTCTCTTTATAATTTACCCATACTGTGATATCACATATTAATATCAGAAAATAGATTAAAGCCACATGACTAGACTCTTGCCTCAGTAACTCTACTGGGTCTTTTATGCTTTCCAGGTTTTGTACAGCTTCATCTCGAACTGGTGCACACAAGAGGGCCATCAGGTTGAGAATGTAGTTCGAGAGATGAGGGACATTCAGAGCCCCATGCTCTGTTTCTTGTTTGAGGAGATCCATGTCCAGTGCTTCTTCAATCTCATTTCTTAGCCGGTTCTGACGTGGTAATAGCAGTGACACCAAAATCTGCCATAAAGCAAAGAGTCATGTTATGCTTAGAAGCCTAAACTTACAACCCAATGAGTACTGCTTTCAGGCTAAAGGTATGTCAGACTTTGTCTTCTAGGAGGTCAAAAAACTGGGTCTCTATATTTCATAGACAGTTATTTCTCTCTGTACAGAGGACAATTATAATTCTAGGTCTCATGGAAATCATTTCTAGAAGTAGTGATTATTTTCAAGGCAAAATGACATAATAACATGCATAAAAATAAAAGTGGGGCAACAATTAAATGTAGATTACAAAAACATATGCCCCTACACAAAATAATAATACATTCTTATCAAAAGTTAAGGATATTTTTAGATTACTTTGCTCCAAAAAGCAAGAGTTAAGTATACAAGGTATTCTTAAATGTTCACTTGAAATAGCTTTTTGACTCAAAATGTAAATCCTTTCTGGGCAAGAACTTGCATTCTTTTCTGTGATTTTGGAACACTTAAAACACAGTGGAAGTTGAGTAAAAATATGTTGTATTGAATGACACATTATGTTATTAAAGTAATACCCTAACCCTCAAGCTATATCTTATACAAATACAAGAGGAGTCAATCCATTTCATATATATTCATAAAGTAAGCTATTTAGAACATTAGTAATATTAATAGTAATAATCCAAGGTCTAGAGTCCTGGAGCTTTGTATCAACAGAGTGAGGGCTAACTACTTACCCGTTTTATATTATTTATAAGTTCTAGAGCACAAGAAAAGTCAGGAGGAGTCTTGGACAGCTGTTCTTTCAAGTGGTCCCAAAAGGCATTGTACATTCTCTCCACAAACTTGCTTTCCCCACTAATAAGAAAGTGAAGTGTACAAAATTATCTTTACCCACAGATTTCATATTGAATCACAATCCCTCAAATAGCATTTAAAATCATGAAAAAAAAACATTAAAATGATAGGCCAGAGAGGACCTACATTTAGGTTTAAGAAGTGCAAAAGAAACTGCAGTGACTCTCAGACTTAAAAATAAAATAAAATAGAATTGGATTCAGACTTTCTCATCTTAATTGTGTATCCAGCCTAGATGTGTGATTTATATTTCTACATATATAATATGTAATATTTTTCATGCAGATTTGAAATGTAGGGAGGATTTTTTTTCATGTTAATAATGATGAAGGATTTCATTCACAGAAAGACAAAATGGAAATTATTACTATCTCCTTTTCAGACTTGTTTTTTACTTACCTTAATTGTAAAAACTGGAAAGCTTACTTTTTCCCAATAATAAACATTTTAAAATAAAAATGCACATTTTGCTTTAAATACAAATGATACAGAAATTTAATGTTTCTCCCCCAACACACTAATATAACTGTGTAAGGCAATCAACTATCATCCTTTTGACATATTTAAGAGCTTTGAATTCCACTGTTACTACCCATTTTATCCATTTGGTCAAAATATTCCATAGAGTTTTTTTCTTAAGTGTCTCTGGAATCCATCCTAGCCAAACATCATCTCATAGCTGTACATTTACAACAGTCTATAAAGTGAACATTTTCCCTCAAGATGTGATATGTCCTTGCTAAAAATTAATGATTTTCCCAAGATCCAAATCTGGTCATCCTGTCCTATTTATCTAATGTCTTTCAAGAGCTCCATGACAGAATCCAGATATATAATCTCAATAAGTCAGTGTGCTGCTATTCTGTGAACTCTCCATAACTTTGAATCCTTCCTTCTTCTGGCACCTTCCACTGAAGCAATAGTAATCTGTTTAGAGTGAATAGTAATTATTTTCTACCTTTCTTTTTTATTTTTGAATAAAGTCTCATTTTTTTTATCCACGTATCCCTTTGTTCAAACTCCCTTCCCCCTTCCAACCCTTCCAGTCACTGTCTCTTCTCCCCTTCTCCTCATCTCCTCCCTAGACAGGGCAGGAGGTCCCAAGATGGATTAGTTCAACATCCACTCCAGGCAAGCCCAAATTCCTCATCCTAATATCAAGACTGGGTCAGGTGTTCCTCTACAGGGAATGGGCTCCAAGGTTCCTCAGATCCCAAGGTGTGCTTTGCTTTTTGTTTAACATCAACTAACAATTGAGTACATCCCCTGCTTATCCTTCTGGGTTTGTGATACCTCGCTCAGGAGGATATTCTCCAAATACATCCATTTGCCTGCAAATTTTAGGATATCATTTTTTCTTACAGCTGAGTAGTACTCCATTGTGTAGATGTACTACAGTTTGCTAATCCATTCTTCAGTTGAGGGACATCTCGGTTGTTTGCAGGCTCTTGCTACTATGAATAATGTTGCTATGAACATAGTTGAACACCCAAAGCTCTAAATAATCCAATTAAAAAATGGGAGAGCAGCAGTGCAGACCACTGCCTGTCCAGATCACAGCTGGGAGGGTAGCAGAGGGGGAACAGCTAGGTCCCTTGGTCGGGGCGCACACCCTGAATGTCAGAAACTGGAATTCAGCTGGGAACAGAGACTGCACAGAGAAGGACTGGTGAAGTAACAGCAAGGAAGCAGGTGAGTTCCTCAAAGCACAGCTGAGAGGTCAGAGGGTGACTTCCGTCCATGAACCAGGGTCCTGATCAGCTGCTCCACTGCTGTAGCTCAGACCACTGCCTGCCTAGACCCTAATCCTAACCCTAACCCTAATCCTAGATCATAGCTGGGAGGGTAGCAGCAGGGGAACAACTGGGTCCCTTTGTCTGGGCATATGCCCTGGAGGTAAGAAACTAGTCTTCTGTGGGGAGCACAGTCTGCACAGAGAGGGACTGGCACGGTAGCGGCAGGGAAGCAGGGGAGTTCCTAGGAGCACAACAGGGGAAATCCGAGGTCAGAAGGTGACTTACTCCACGTGATCCGGGCCCTGAAAGGGCTTCTTGGCTTCCATGCAGAGCACAGCCCACTCAGTGTAATAGCAGTGGGGGGACAGCCAAGTCCCTGGGTATACAGCTAAGAGGTGAGAAGACAAGAGGTCATGACTGGCATAACACTGTGATCTCACAAGAACAGCAGACCCTCGGAGCACATATCTAATTAAGAGCCTTCAGAGCCTTAAGAGCCCTCAGACCAACAACTCACTAGAAGCCAACCAAGAACTAACCAATAGAAAATTGGGGAAACAATGGACAGATGGCAGTGCAAAAATACATACAACAATACAAAGGTCAACAATACAACACCAGAAGAAGCAAGTAGCTCGATAGCTTCAAGACCTAAACATAACAATGAAGAGGAAATAGAAGCAAACGACCTTAAAAACAGCTTTATGAAACTAATAAAAGCCTTAAAAGAGGATATAAAAAAACTCCCTTAAAGAAACAGAAGAAAACAAAAACAAAATTAGAAGAGATGAACAAAGCCCTGAAAGAAAATAAAGAAAACCAAGAAAAAGAAAACAAACAGGTGAAAAATTTGCCAAGAATTAAAAACTGAAATAGAAGCAATAAAGAAGGCACAAACTGAGACAAAATTAGAAATAGAAAACCTGAAAAAAACGACCCTGTACTACAGATTCAAGCATAACCAACAGAATCCAAGAGATGGAAGACAGAATCTCTGGGATGGAAGACTCAATAGTGGTAATAGATACATCAGTTAAAGAAAACACTAAAACCAAAAAAGTCATAACATAAAATGTCCAGGAAATTTGGGACACCATGAAAAGATCAAACCTAGGAATAATTGGAATTGAAGGAGAAGAATACCAGCTCAAATGCACAGAAAATATATTCAACAAAATCATAGAAGAAAACTTTCCTAACCTAAAGAAGGAAATGCCTATAAAAATATAGGAAGCCTACAGAACACCAAATAGACTAGACCCACACACAAAAAAAGACTGCTCACCATATAATAATCAAGCCTTTAAACATATAGAATAGAGAAAAATACTAAGGGCTGCAAAGGAAAAAGGCCAAATCACCTATAAAGGGAGACCCATCAGAATAACACACAACTATTCAATGAAAACAATGAAAGCAAGAAGGTCCTGGTCAGACATTATACAGACACTAAAGGTGCATGGATGCCAACCTAGACTACTGTACCCAGCAAAACTGTCAATCAACAAAAATGGAGCAAACAACATATTTCACGACATAACCAGATTTAAACAATACCTAACCATGAACCCCTGCCCTGCAAAAAGCCTTAGAGGGAAAACTCCAACCTAAGAAAACCAGAAACATCCATGTAAACACAGACAATTGATAAGCCCACAGAAGAAACCCCTCCCCCAAAAAAAATGCAAGCTACTACCAAAAATGATGGGAAATATTGATCATTGGTCACTAATATCCCTTAATGTCAATGGACTCAATTCACCAATGAAAAGACACATCCTAACACGATAGAAAACAGAAACCATCTTTCTGTTGCATACAACAAACAAACCTCAACTTTAAAGACAGACACAAGCTCAGAGTAAATGGTTGGGAAAAGATTTTCCAATCAAATGGTCCTAAGAAACTTGCTGGTATATCCATTCTAATATCTAACAAAATAGACTTTAAACTAAAATCAATAAAAAGAGACCAGGAAGGTCACTACTTATTCATCACAGGAAAAATTCACCAAGATGAAATCTCAATCCTGAAAATCTATGCCCCCAACAAAAGGACACCTTCATATGTAAAAGAAACATTTCCAAAGCTTAAACCCCATATCAAACCTCACACACTAATAATGGGAGACTTCAATACCCCATTTTCACCCTTGCATAGGTCAACCAGAAACTCAACAGAAAAATAAGAGATCTACCAGAAGTTATGACCCAAATGGACTTAGTATATATACTGAATCCTCTATCCAAAAAATGGAATATACATATTTCTCAGCACCCCAATTTCTCTAAAATTGGTCACATACTAGGTCATAAAGCAAACATCAACAGGTAGTAAAAAATGTGTATAACACCTTGTACCATTTCAAATCACAATGGTCTAAAGTTAGAGTTCAACAACATCAAGAATCACAGAAAGCCTACCAAGTCAGGAAACTAAGCATCACTAAACTGAACCACCTCTGTGTCAAGGAAGAAATTAAGAAAGAAATCAAAGACTTCCTAGAATTCAACAAAAATGAATCCATGACTTATGGGATACAATGAAAGCAGTCTTAAGGAGAAAATTCATAGCACTAGATACCTACATGAAAAGAATAGAGAAATCTCACACAAGAGAACTATTAGCACAGCTGAGAGCCCTAAAACAATTAGAAGAAAATTCACCTAGAAGGAATAGACAGCAGGAAATAATCAAATTTAGAGCTGAAATCAACACAATTGAAACAAAAAAAATCAATGAATCAAAGACTTGGTTCTTTCAGAAAGTTAACAAGATAGATAAACCCTTATCCAAACTAACCAAAAAGCAGAGAGAGAGTATCCAAATCAACAAAATCAGAAAAAAGGGGGACATAACAACAGACCCCCCCAGGAAATCCAGAGAATTATCAGGTCATACTTTGAAAATCTATACTCCACAAAAATGGAAAACCTAGAAGAAATGGACAGCTTTCTGGACAGGTACCATTTACCAAAATTAAATCAAGACCAGATTAAAGACCAAAACAGTGCTATAACAGCAAAGGAAATTGAAGCTGTCATTAAAAGTCTCCCAAATAAAAAAAAAAAAAAGCCCAGGCCCAGATGATTTTATACAGAGTTCTACTAGACATTCAAAGAAGAGCTAATACCAATACTCTTCGAACTGTTCCATAGAGTAGAAACCGAAGGAACATTGCCAAACTCTTTTTATGAGGCCACAATAACTCTGATACCTGAGCCACTCAAAGACGCAACAAAGAAAGAGAATTACAGACCAATTTCTCTCATGAACATTGATGCAAAAATTCTGGCAAACCACATACAATAACATATAAAACAATATCATCCACCATGATCAAATAGGCTTCATCCCAGAAATGCAGGGATAGTTCAACATAAGGAAAACTGTAAATGTCATCCATCATATAAACTAAATGAAGGAAAAAAACACATGATCATTTCCTTAGATGCTGAAAAGGCCTTTGACAAAATCCAACATGACTTTATGATAAAAGTCCTGGAGAGAGGAGGAATACAGGGAAAATACCTAAATATAATAAAGGCAATCTACAAAAAGCCATTGGCCAACATCAAACTAAATAGAGAAAAACTCAAAGCATTCACACTAAAATAAGGAACTAGACAAGGATATCCCCTCTCTCCTTATCTATTCAACATAGTTCTCGAGGTTTTAGCTAAAGCAATAAGAGAATGAAAGGAGATTAAGGGGATTCAAATTGGAAAAGAAGAGGTCAAATTATCTCTATTTGCAGATGACATGACTGTATACATAAGTGAGCCACAGAATTCTACCAGGGAACTTCTACAACTTATAAACACCTTCAGCAATGTAGCAGGATACAAGATTAACTCAAAGAAATCAGTAGCCCTCCTATACTCTAAAGATAAAAGGGCTGAAAATGAAATGAGGGAAACATCACCCTTTATAATAGCTGCAAATAGCATTAAATACCTTGGAGTAACTATAACCAAAGAAGTAACAGATCTATTTGACAAAAATTTTAAATCACTAAAGAAAGAAACTGAAGAGGATATCAGTAAATGGAAAGATCTCCCATGTTCTTGGATAGGTAGGATCAACATAGTAAAACACAGATGACAGCCTATGCTGGAGGGGATGCAGAGCAAGGGGAACACTCCTCCATTGATGGTGGGAGTGTAAACTTGTTCAGCTACTCTGGAATGCAGTATGGCAGTTTCTCAGAAAACTGGGAATCAATCTTCCCAAGGATCCAGCAATACCACTATTGGGCATATACCCTAAAGATGCACATTCATACCCCCAAAGCATTAGCTCAACTATTTTTCTATCTATCTATGCCCTTGAAGAGACATCCTTTAGAGTACTTTTCACAATAGATCACCTACAATGTACCTACTTATACTCTAGAGAGTCGACTCAGATTTTATGATTTCAAGACAGTCTTCCCTGATAGTCACACAGGCAATTGCATACTAACAAAGAACTCTATTTATTAGCTAATACAGGATGGATCCTTCTGCACAATAGCTCTTGGATTATCTCTTCTACAGAGCTTCTTGATGGCAAAGACATCTTACTTACCTGTACATTAAACATTCTACTTTCCATCTACAAAGTACTCAATAAATGCTTGTTATACTGGAACGTAAATTCAGAAACATAAATACAACTCATATTCTAGGGACTCTGAAATGAGTTTTGAGTTTTGAGGAAAACTCCTTTCATTGAAAGTGTACTTAGCACATGTTACTATTAGCAACAAACAGAATAAATCAACAATACAAAAGTATCACAAGAACCACGACAAATCATGGTGCTTTAGTGACAGAATCCCTAATATGAATAAATAAAAGAGGCATTCAAGATGGGAAGTTAAAAAACTATAAAATAACATTTTGGAAGAAACTATGTTTTTTTAACTCTTTATACTCTTTAATCAGAATCTGTATAGAGGTAAGGGGATAAATTGTACAAGTTGGTTTTCTCCTTCCACCATGCGACTTCCAGGGATCAAACAGGTTGCCAGCCTTGATGGTGAGCACCTTACATTCTAAGTTATTTTTCTTTCTTGTTTTACAAGTATATTATTTTCTTTATATACAAAAACTAAGTTATTTTTCTAGTCCACATTTAAGTGCTACTAATCCACTAGAGGCATTCAATTCATTTATGTGTTTCGATATCAATGTAATTATGAAGAACTCCAATAAGGGTCATTTTTCTCATTAAATAAGAAAATATAAATGCTCTGAAAATTCTAACTCATGATAGATGGCAATATTATTATTACAAAAGTTATTTGTGGGGTTAGAAAGATGGCTAAGTGGTTAAGAGCACTGACTGCTCATCTCCAAGGCCATTGATTGAGTTTCAGCAACCACATGGTGGCCTACTGTAACTGCAATCCTACGCTATTCAATGCCCTTTTCTGATTTTCTTGGGCACTGCATGAATGTGGTACACAGATATATGTGGAGGCAAAACACCCATACACAGAAAATAAATTAAAATAAAAATAGAAAGTTGTTTATCTGCATTACTTATTTTTTAAGAAACTTTAGAGTAGCTTCTAGCAGATATAACCTCCAGGTCTATCTGGAAGAATCTAAAATTCTTCTGTAAAACCAAAAATTAACATTCTCATAAAAATTACATTGGTTTATTTGTTATTTCAATATAATTTGATATTTGGACACTGTGTGTGTGTGTGTGTGTGACTCTGATGTATAAGTGTACTGTCTATGTGCTCCTGGGAGGGTTCACATATAGAGGCTGAGAAGGGCATTGGATTCGTTATTATGTCACTCTACACCTTATTTCCCTGAGACAGGGCCTCTCACTGAACCTCAAGCCATGATGACAGCCAACAAGGCCTAGAGGTCCTTTTCTTTCTGCCTCACATATTGATTGAGTTACAGGGCATGGGTGCACAACACCATGCTAGACTTTTTACATGGTTTCTGGGGATTTGAACTTACGTCCTCACATTTGTGTAGTAACTGGTCCTAGCCAGTGGGTCATCTCTTCAGCCTCACTTGGACACTTTTTCCTCTTTGTTCTCTTTAAAAACAGGGTTTTTCTGTGTAGTCATGGCTGTCCTGGAACTTACTTTGTAGACCAGGCTAGCCTTGAACTCAGAGAGAGAGACCTGCCTGCCTTTGCTTCCCGAACACTGGGATTAAAGGTGTACACCAAGAATAATGCTTTTAAATTAAATAAATATATTGATTATTAAGTTGTTCTATTTAATACTATTTAAGGCAGACTCAATCAAGCATTGCATGTTTTAATTGAAAAAAAATCAAACATGACCAAAAACTATCTATACTGTGTAACTATGCCAAGACAAATAAAGAATATGTACCTGTTATCAGATAAATCATCCTCCTGTACCACGAAATCTTGGTTTACTATGATTTCATGAGCAATGCTCAATTTGGAAACTTCATTAGCTGTCTCTATATTTTCAGTAGTAAGTGCTACAGGCTGGCTCGCTGAAAGAAAAGCAAAGCAATCATCATAAGAGATTCCATACTAATTTGCTATTTGAGAATAAACTTTGCACATAGATAAAATCATAATAAAAAGTATAGTATAAAACTACATTATTGAAAACGATGCTAAACTGATTCTCCCTCTCTGCAGGCATCAATTGTCTGTAGCTCTTCATCTAGAAGTGGGGCCTTTTAAAATTTTCTTCATCCACTTTGAGTTGACAACTGGAGTAGTTGTGTAGGTCTTTTTTAGGTGACTGAATTGTTTTGATTTCATGGGTGAAACTCCCTGTCATATATAGAAGATTGTATCACAGCAGATATCCTGGTCTTCTGGTCCCCCTCTTCCACAATTGTCTTTAAGCCTTAAATATAGAGGTTGTACACACTGATAAGATTATCCATTCCTAAATGGTCATCCCTAAATTCATATACATATATGTATATGTGCAATACTCAATGCACTTGAAGGTTGTACTTATACATGTTCATATACACACACATATATACATGTATACAAGTCCTTATAATTAATTCCAGTTCCAATGGATCCAAGACAATGCCATAGTTACTACAAGCACCTGTACTCATATGTACATACCCTGATAAAAATGCACACACGTATACATAATTGAAAATTTGCCAAAGTCAACATGGCCCCTGATGGCAGTATGGCCCAGGGACATCAACATGACTTCATGAAGTTGCACAGGCCATAAACATCTGAGTAGCCCTCAGTGGCAACATGGGCCATGGTCATCAACATGGTCCCCAGCTTCAGTAAAACCATGGACCTACATGGCTGAAGCCATGTTGATATCCATGGGCTGTACTGCTCCTGGGGGCCATATTGGTGTCCTTTGCCAGTTTTGCCTGGGCATTGTTGGCACACACCCTTAATCTCAGCACATGAGAGGCAGAAGCAGGTGGATCTTATTGAGTTCGAAGCTGGTCTGGTCTATCCAGCAAGTTCTAGGACAACCAGGGCTGCACAGAGAAAACCAAAATATATATTTATGTATACATTATCAAAAAGACAACTACACAAGTGGAATTATAATTTATTCAAGTATTCATTCAGATTCTTTAGTCTTTAAAATCTAGATTCATCAGATTTATTTGACATTTCAATATTTGAATTTTTCTGAATTCTTTACCCTATATAACACCAAATAAAAAAGTAAGTGTATAAATAACAGAAGGTGATATAAAAACCTTCCACTTGAGATGTCAAAGCAGTATGCAAGGGGAAAAAACAAGATGGCTGATTTGAAGTGTCTGGCACCTACCTACTCCCCCACAAAATGGAACCAAGGCAAGAGGTATAGCACTAGCTATTGATATGAGTAACTAAAAGAGAACATTTGAAATCAAAAGGAGATAAGAGGGAAAATTTCATGAAATCTGAAGGTATACAACATAAATGAGGCAGTATGAGAGAAACAAAATATCCTATCATCTGCTGGTCCCAGATACTGCAACTCCAAGTTATGGAAAACTTTTGCAGCCTAAATAGATAAGATGATTAAAGTGTAAACAATAATCTAGCCTTAAAGAAGAACTGACCTCCAATAGCACCTGCTGATGGTACCCAGAGAAGTCTGATACTACCACCACTATCCCATGCTACCCTGTGCTGTGGTTAGGAGATATTTAGCAAAATCAATTTTCTGTATTTTTATACTTGAGGTGTCAGAAAACCAAGTATTAATCTCTGGAATCCCAAAACATTTCCCTGTACTGGCTGACTTGGCTTGGTGGACTACTGCTGACTCAAACTCATTGAATGTTGTTTAATAAGGAAGGTATACAACATAGTCAGGCTGGCAAAGTTACAAAGAAACCATATTATAAGATGTAAATGAAATATTTAAAGCTCATATAAAAGACAGAAATATCATAACCACATCAACTCTCTCTCTCCTGCACCTCTAAAAGACAGGAAAGCATGAAATGTTTCAAGCCTTGAAAGTAAATGTAAACTGTCAAGAGTGCTGTATCCAGAAAAGGTACTTCTTAAAATTGATGAATACATATTTTAAGGCAAGTACAGATTACAACAACTTATGACAACAAAACCAAGACTGTGAGATGTTTAAAGAAATGCTCTTCACAGAAAAAGAAGTTTAATCTACTAGGAACCAGGAAGGAGCATAGTTCATAGTATAAGAGAGACTGCCTAGATGGAACGTTTAAAATGTCAAAGCCCACCTCCAGAAACACATCTCCTCCAAAAAGGCCACACCTACTCCAATAAGGCCCTACATCCTAATCCTTCCTTCCCAAACAGTTAACAGTCCCTGGTGACTAAGCAGTCAATGGATCTATGGTATCTACTCTCATTCAAAACAAGGCTGGTTCTGCAAAAATAAAAATGTCATGAAAAGGGGATAGTGATTAATAGGGCCCTATACTCTACTGCTGAACTATTTGGCTACCTATGGTATCTGTGAAAGGGAGAGCCATTGTCTTTAGTTCTTTACCCACTGCTGAGTCCATCAGGCTCTATTAGATATTTCCAAACCTATGGTTATACAGATGGCCCTGGCTAAGCTCAATGGGTCACAAAATAAATCAAATAGACATATTATGAGAAAGGTCTTTTAGACAGGTAGGGGAATAGACAAGTAGCAAGCAGATGGGGAAAATGAGAGTATGAGAATAATACATGCATTATATACATTGTGATATTTCCAAAGAACAAAATTAATAATACTAATAATTTATTAAAAGTTTAATATGGAAAATTGAAAAACAGAATCAAAGCAACTCCTTATATGTCATCAGAATATATTAAAATGCAACAGAAATAAGCACCAACAGAAACTACACAAACACCTGGAGATACACTTGAAAGATACATTTGACTGAATACTAGGTCACTGAAGAAATCAGGGAAAATTTTAATATTTTTAATTTTTGATGAATAATTTCATAATTGTATATAATTCATAGTAATATTCATCACCCATTACCTTTTCCCTCTCTTAATCCTGCTAACCCTTTTTCTTCCCAACAAATATTCCAGCATATTACAACAATGACATCATGTTAGCCTCCCAATTTTTCCTTCTACAGAGCCTATTCCAACTCTCAATCATGCCTTCTGAGACCTTGTGCCTCTGTGTTCTATCAGGCAGTTCCCACTTATTTCTCTTCCAGAGGCTGGCCAATAGGAAGCTTCCTTTCAGGTTAATGTTAATAGTGCCATAATGTGAATAGTGCCATAATGTGCTATATAGGCAGAGAAAAGAAAGTTATCAGTGATCATTCCTGTTGAAGACAATAACATCTTAGTTACCTTTTCATTGCTGTGATAAAATACAGCAATGACACCTGTAAAAAAGTAACCTAAGGGACAAAAGATTTATTTTGGCTTAGAGTTCCAAGGGGACATAATCCATCATGGTGGGGGAAACATGGCATGAAAGGCCATGAATGGAAAACAGAGCTGTAGTGTCTAGGAAAAAAATGGCCCCGAAAGGAAGTGTCACTATTAGGAGGTAAGGCCTTGTTGGAGTAGGTATGGTCTTCTTGGAAGAAGTGTGTCACTATAGGGGTGGGCTTTGAGTTGTTCTTCTCAAGTTTCACTAAGTGTGACAGTCAGCAGACTTCCTGTTGTCTCTGAGTCAAGATTTAGGACTCTGAGCTCTAGTACCAGGGCTGCCTAAAGGCAGACATGCTCCCCATTGTGATGATAATAGACTGAACTTTGGGAACTGTAACTGAGCCACCCCACTGAAATGTTTTCTTTATAATAGTTGGTGTGGTCATGGTGTCTCTTCACAGCAATAGTAAATAGAGGCCATGGTATACTAAAAGGTCTTTCCCCAATAATTCATTTCTCAAACAGCAGGGGGTCAAAGTATTCAAATATAAGAATCTATAGCCAATATTTGGCACATAAACCGGAACAAATACTTACCTGATAGTCAAGACAACTTCTAATGGCACAACAATGGCATGACTGTTATGAGGCAAGCCAACTGCTTTGTGTTTGGATTGGGGCCTGTTTCATAGGACAGAACTCATCCCTGGGATTATAAACCTTGCCAAAAGCCCACAACTAGGGAATACCTACTACACTTATGTTGTTAAATAAATGATGTCATGATTTCTAAATATTTGTGTTTATACCCGACATAATTGCTGCTCCATCCCTTTGTCAGAGCAGCTTATTTCTATAGTGAATAGAAGTTAATGCAGAGACTTAACTACTCCAAAGGCTGAGAGTAAATATGTGCTCAGCATTAAATAGAGCATTTTTATCGCCCCTCCCAAGGACTAGAGAAAACAATGTAAAAAGAATTAAAAGCCAGAGATTTGAGAGGAGGACCGTGAAATAGTATTCTCTGCATATGGGATGGCCATTTTAACCATGAACCCATAGTACTTACCCACACAATATACACACAAGATCAGGCTCATCAACTTTCCATGGTAGTAGGAGGAGGAGCTTATGAGGTCCACCCCACTCCGAGGAGCTTTGGGCAGTTAACTGGCTGTCAGGGGTAGAGTAGTTCTTTTCCACAATGGTGCATGCAATCGTAACATCCACCCAAATACCACGGAATACCCCTTACCCATCCTCATTCAATTTAAATTCTATTTATATAGTCATAAAAGCAAGTATGAATGTAGGAGGAGGACTAGCTGGACAGAAGGGATAGTTCAGCAAGACAAAGAGGGAAAGTAAAAATAGGAAGTGAATCCGATAAGATACATTGTGGCCATGTATGAAACTGTGCATAAAACCTCATATATGTATACATTATGAAATTGTCGTAAAAAACGTCAGCTTTTCTAGGTATCAATAATCAGTTTGGAGAAAGTACTCATAAAAGTAATGCCATTGAAATAGAATAATGCTTCAGAATAAACTTGTCTAATTACGTGTAATATGTATCATGAGTTTTATAAAATGCTGAAAATACAAATCAAAGATACTAAAAGCTGGAAAATCTTATGTTCATGACTCAACAGATGACTGAAACACAGCTGAGGAGCTATTGATAATTGAGTGTGTAGCTATCCACTAGAGAGTGGTTGACCTATCAGAGGCTAAAGAAAACTGACTCTCCATCTTCCTGCAGCTACCAATTAGCAAGAGCTTCAGAATTAAGGCTGAAACTTTGTGGTCATCTCCCTCAGCCATGCTGGGAGTTTATCTGGCTTGAGCTTGTGTAGATCTTGAGCATGCTATGACAATCATTGTGACTTCATAAGGGCAAATGCTTTATATTTCCCATGTCTTTAAGTGATCCAAACACTAATAAGATTTCAAACACAGATTGGTATATTTCATCTCTAATATTTAATTTTAATTTCACTTGCCAATTAAAGCCCTAATTCCTGTATAAAAAGATAAGATTGGAAGAAAGATAAGGAATGAATACATAAGAGGACAGGCATTGCAGGGCTACAGAGATGGCTCAGTGGTTAAAAGGACAGGCATTGCAATAAAGAAGAATTTACTCACTGCAAAAGGCTTTTTCTTTATATCCTGTAAAAGCACCTATGCCACAGGTTTCCTGATATTTGTTTGTCTATTTGTTTATTTCTTTGAAACTGGTGCTTGCTTTGTAGACCAGGCTGGCCTCAAACTCACAGAGATCTGTCTGCCTCTGCCTTCCAAGTGTTGACCTTACAGGTATGGTGGTTTTGTGAGCTTTTATTCTGCCATAATGACCTTCACTACTGACCTACCTGAAGAGGGGCCTTCTAAACTGGTCTTATCTTCCTGGCTCTTGCTTGGTGTGTTAAGCTTTTGGACCCCATTTTCTGACTTTTGGGAGACACTCCGGGAAGTAGTTTTCTTGGTCTTGGGCATGTTGGTGGTATCTGGAATGGAAGAAGAAAGAGGAAAACAAATAGGTCTGACTATAGGACAAAGTGGGAGGAACTGTTCCCCTACCGTCCTGGGCCTTCTTGACCATGCCGTTATTCCTTGTTGAGGATGAACAGACCTCTAAGAGAAAGAGCCTTAAGAATAACTTTCAACTAGTGTAAGTTCTTAACTAAAATAATTAGCGTTAATCAAGTAAAAGAGAAACCACAATCCAAAAATTTACTCACTAGCAGGAAGACAGACCTTACCAGCTAAAGTAGGAAAAGATTCTCTCGAATTTTCATTTCAGGACCACCTAGAGGTCTGACATCCTAAACTTGAACAAAACTCACACACAAAGCCTACCTGGTTCCTTAGCTCTTCCTGGTCCTTGGTGTCTGACTGCCTTCCCCGAGATGGCTGCTTCTACTACTGAAAATTCTGGTTTCCCAGTTAAGAAGGTCCTTGGATCATACCATTAGCAGCCATGGAGAGGGGAGTATCATCATGGAAGGCTTTGACAAAACCATTGAAATAACGAGGCCCTCATGGTACACACCCCCTGCATATGGTGCCAAGTGAGAGAGTCCAAAATGAGTCACAAAGGATGGCAGACTTCCTGGGGTATAAGGTGGGGGTTATTTTACACCAAGGGTACCCCAAAGCACAGGGCAGACAGACAGGCAAACATTTCACATTATTATACAATAGAGTCAGAAGGCTAAAGTTTTCTATGAGGAGCTTCAGGCTGCTCTCCTTTTCAGATTAGAATTAATCTCTAGATCTTGGCTTTGTCGAAAATCAAGAAACCATCCAAAGCTTTTAGTCCTACTCCCCCAGATAAAACTTAGAGCTTGCAAATAACTATTTAGGAAGGAAAAAAGAACTTACTCTTGTTTCATTTCATGCTGTTCAAAAGTCTCTTTCTCTTATATTGATCTTTACAGTGAAATACCAACACAGTTACAAACTTATTAGAATAATATTTTTTCTTTTGAGTAAATGTGTTCACAAAAGGCAATGGAGAGAGGTGTCCCACACCTTACTAGGCCCTTAGACCTTACTTAACATATCTAATTTCCATGATGCTTCAAAATATCATTCAGGTAGAAAAAGTCAGCACATATAGAGCACCAAAATGAAAACAAAGATCTAATCCATCAAAGTCCATAGTTCTGGGAAAGTTTCTAAATGTACTAACCTTGGTTTTGTTTTCTGTGGTTCCACTTTTGGTTATTTTTCATTGTTGTTGTTAACTGGAGTGAATTAACCCAGGCTATATTTATCCTGGATCCCAAACTGTGTAGTCACTGGCTGGCTAATAAAGACATTTTATTAGCTCGAAACCCTGTCTTAGAAGCCTTCTCTGGTGGATACTTCACAGCAGAGGGATAAACTGCTAAAAATCACATTTTACAAGCATAGAAAGTAAAAGTAATTTCATTTTCTACTTATAGAAAAAGTTATGTGTAAAAGAACCAGACCATGGGGCAGAGAAAGGGCCTAGGTTTTATTGCTCTTCTAGCTGAATTAACAGTTCATTCTTCATCACAATTTAATTTTAATACTATCTGACCAACATTACTACCTAAACATAAGCTGAACAAGGATAAAAATAAGTCATAGTACAGTGAACTGGGGCGGGGGGCAAAGCTCAGGGTGCCTCAACCCCTAATTCAAGGTAACTAAGAGTTGCTGAAAGAGAGGGACAAAAAGTCTTCACCAGGAAAGGATATAGCAGATGGTTATCAAATGGTCTTGAATACATATTCACACAAGTAATATTATACCGACAGCATAGTATATTATGTATTTAGGAATTATAATATATGTAAAACAACACTGAAAAATAGAAATTATTAATGCAGGAATGCAGTCAAGGGTTTCAGTGTGTATCATTAACTGAAACAAAGAAAATAACTTCAGATTAGATCTGATGTTTTGAAAATAGCTTTGACATAAAATAAACATAAAACAATCTAAAGTTCACAAGGATACATAGAGTCATATATTCATTATGTTAGGGTCAAAAATACAAAGCAGCTCAATTGTGGCTAGCTGATGTACTTTCCTTGCTAGGTTTGGTTGTTGATCAAAGCTGATGATTAATTCAATATAAGAAACTGTTGACAAGTGGGTATACACCCAAAAATTATAAGTACAGCTGATTGATTCTTTTTAATATATAAAAGTTTAGGTAAGATTATCTTTCAAGAAAAGTAATAAAGTAATTGGCCCTTTCTTTCTATCTGCAAAATTGCAGCCTGCCAAAAAAAAAAAAAAAAACCCTGATTGAGAAAAATGTCTTGCTTGCCTACATAGTTAATCTATAATAATTTGCTTGGATATGATTGTATTCGGTTTGGGGGGATAATTTGTTTTTCACCTGTAATTTGTGAAATGTTAAATTGTGTAAGGGAGATGGAAAACATGCTGTTATTACCGTTTGCTTTGTATTCACTGCAATTGTTCATTTGAAAAACAGAATGCAACCACATTATGATTTTGATATTTCCTGAAAGATTTTGCTGAGGTGTATAAGCTATAAGAAAAAGAATGAAAATAGAAATAAAATGGGCAAGAAGGAAAAACCAAAAATGAGAGTTAGAAGGAAAAACATCACGAATGAGAAAACTAAAATTTTACAAGGAAAATATCAGAAACTAGAGAGTTAAAATGAGTTAGAAGGAATCGGGAGTTAGAAGGAAAACAAAAAATGAGAGAAGGAAATCACCAGGAAAATAAAGAATAGCAAATGCAAAAGAAGAATAAAGAAAAGGTCTGAAGGAAACCATAAAGAGAGTGTGTGAGTATTTTTTACCCTAATCCCCTCAGATAAAAAGTCTAGTATTCACTGTCTATGTAGATTTTCCTATAAGCCTTGTGCTGCTGGAGACTGGCACCCCTAGGCAGCAGTAGATAACATAAGAATATAAATATGCATCCCTCCTTATCTGCCCTGTGTTTGGCCCCAGTCATAACAACTGTTAAATTGTTGTCACATCTAACCCAGGAAAAACGTTCAAAATATATTTCATATTATTACAAAATTCTCATAGGAAAAAAAAGACAATGAAAGCTTTGCTAGGAAGTTGCTTAATTTGTGTAGGCCCTGGCTGTACCTTTAACATCCAAAGACAAAGAGATCTCTGAGAGCAATAGGGCTACCCTTTTGTTACCCTTACATATAAACATATTTTAATTGACAGTTGTGACACTGGGCACACAGGAACATGTTAAGACTGTTTATGCATATACTGACACTAATTAAGTTGCAGTGTTCTACTGCTGATAACCAGCCCTGTCGGTCCAGGTCACAGAGAGGAGGCAAGGAATAGGTGATGGAAGGATGAGCCAGACTTGATGACCAAGAGAATCTTGCAGCCTGACTAACTAGCAGTCAAAGTACTTCATTATTTATACAGAATTCAGTCGGCATTGATATATTCATGCTGTTCTAAAACATAGGTCATATAATTTTTGTTTTCAGATACATGTTTTACTTCCTCTTGCATATCTTTTACTCATTATTGGTAAACATTTATATTTTACAATCATTTCCCTTCAAGTTTAGTCATTGTTGATAGTTATCTTTTACAATCATTTTTACTCATCAACCCTAGAAACCCAGTTTTTAATAATCTAGAGGCACATAACAACCTGTTCATTGGTTGCCAGCTTTTGTAGCTTCAAGGATGCTAAATAGAAAGAAGATCTTCAAGCAAGCCTGGTCAAATTTGCATGTCCTGAGCAGAGTATTATTAACTCTTAATGCTCAGCATGCCGAAGAAATATTGTTAGACCAAAGCTGTTACAGTTACTATTCAAATATATCTAATCCTGGCATTCTTTTGTTCCTTGGTCATCTGACACCACAGTGTTCTGTATGAGCTAACTTTTCTAAGAAATGGAGGTCCCAACAGTTCATTCCATTCTTTTATTATCCTTCCATCCTTCAACTTCATTCTTTGCCCATCAACAGACATCTCTCTGTGTAGGGAAGAGGTAACTTTAGTTAATCTAACTTTGTTGCTATATATACCACATAATCACCTGAAGGTATCATGAGGAGAGGCTTGTAATTGATCTGCAGCCAGCTCCTCTAGCCCACCAAATCTTGTTGACCTTTTTAAGTTTACTTTGTTTTGACTATCTTGTTCCTGAGGAAGTACAGAAGCAGAAGTTTTAAGGATGTCTCATAGCCTCATAAAGAAACTTCTGGCTTCTTTCTGTGTGTCAGAACCTCCAAGGTCTGAGGAAAACCTTCAAGTAGATGAAGAGATCTCCCTAACATCAGGGGTGCTATGCTCAGGGCTTTGGGGGGAAGCTTAGAAACTGTGTTCCTAGAGGAGGACACAAATAATTCCTACAAAGTTTCCATCAATCCAATATCCCCAAATTGTTCAAATATTAAAATTCCCCAAGCGTGCATCATGTGGAGATCAAAACCAAAGTGTCACAGCAGCCATTTGCTGGATCTTTGTGGGCAGCTGGGCTGGCGTTATGAGTTTTGCCATTCTCATCAGATATGGCTGTGCCACCCTGCCACAATATTATCTGTATATAAATTTCTCTATTTTTACAATACATACTGTACATACCAAAAGTTAATTTGTTACTTATATTTTTTGATAAGTAGGAAGGTAAAAAGGATCTAGAAGCATTTGGAAGAAGATAAAATGATCAAAATATAGGACAAAACTGGATTTGGCCGGGAGTGAAGACTGATCCAAGCATTGTTGGGCCAGTGTGACCAAAGGACTGTCGGCTCCCTGCCAAGGGAGGGGATGGGGAGTTGCAGAGAAGAAAAATGACCAGATGTGTTGGGAGGGGGAAGAGACCTTGAATAAGGATATACAGGGATGGAAAAAAAATTCAGAGGGAAAGCTGAACACAAAGAAAATATATGTGTAGCAATCTTATTTGCATTTCCGCCCTTGATAAGCCATGCTTATGATTATTATCCTCTGTATAGTTATTGTTAACTCTTCCACATTTTAAATTCTTTTTACTGTTTTTTTGATAAATACAAAATAAAGAAGAAAAAAATTATTAAAATGATTTTTCATTTTAAAACAAAAACCTGATTTCAATCTAAGGAAGTATTTCTAAAACGTTACAAAATTATTTTTTAACAATATTGTATTATTTAAACAGTTCAGCCAGTGATATCCAAAACTGTATTTAAGATTTAATTCTAGTCAGTTAAAAAGTCTCTTTGAGTGTAGTTCAACATCAAATTGCTTTGACAAGGGTGATGGAGAAAGCAGATGTGTGATAGCAATATATGTAGAGATAGAGAAAATCTGCTTTGGCCTAAACAAAATATCTTATTCAGTAGAGCTAATACCCATTATTCTGACTAGATTTTATGTCAATTTGACATCAATTAAGTCATTTGAAAAGAAGGAATGTCAACTGTGAAAATGCCACAACTAGACTGGTCTGTGGGCAAGCCTTTGAGAACATTTTCTTGGTTGATGATGAATGTAGTGGGAATGCCCAGACCACTGTGGGTCGTTCCAGTCCTAAGCTATAGTGGTGTAAGAAACTAGATTGAGCAAACCATAAGGAGAAAGCCAGTAAGTAGCACTCCTCCATGACCTCTGCTTCAGTTCATGCCTTCAGGTTTCTGCCTTTGGTTCCTACACTGACTTCTCTAGATAATGGACTGTGATGTAGAAGTAAAATGAAAATAAACCTTCTCCTTCCCAAGTTGCTTATGGTTATAGTATCCTATAATAACAATAGTAATACTAATACACCTTGAAATTATAAAACCTTTATCCTTAAAAACTTATAAATTGTTTTTTTTTTCAAGTACTACCCAAACACCAATCTTTGAAACTATTTAAGGAAAACAGTAAGTGCAAAGTCGGAAGTTATCAGTCAGACACAGAGAAAGCAAATTGAGAATGCTGGACTGAGAAAAGGTACCAACTGATGTAGCTATATATAGATTAAGAAGGATGGACTGATTTAAATGTAAGAGGTAGTTAGTATAAGCTTGAGCTACTGGTGGATAATTTATAAATAACATTAAGACCCTGAGTCAATTATTTGGGAAGTGGTTGCTGAGCATTTAGAAATGGCTGGAGGGACAAAAACTTCTGATTATACCCATCACAATAGCTGCATAAGAAATAAAAAGTATGCAAGAAAACAAGCCACAGTATCACTTAACAAGCTCATAAATCTAGTATACCAGAAACCAAAGACACTGCGATGGCTGAAATATCAAACAAAAATTTCAGTATCCTACTTTTGAGAAGACTCAGTGACCACAAGACTCAAATACAAAGATGAAGTAAAGAAGGTAATTCAGAAGGTAGAAAAAAGTTGCCAAAGGTGATGGCAGGGTCAGTAAATGGATAAGAAATATAAAAACGTATAGAAGGGCTACTGATTTCTTTGAGTTTATCTTGTATCCTGCTACATTGCTGAAGGTGTTTATCAGCTGTAGCAGTTCCTTGGAAGAATTTTGTGGGTCACTTATGTATACAATCATATCATCTGCAAATAGAGATAGCTTCACTTCTTCTTTTCCAATTTGTATGCCCTTAATCTCTTTTCGTTCCCTTATTGC
>PVIH01008337.1:59474-92045 GCA_004025045.1 Sigmodon hispidus | reverse complement strand
TCGGTTCCAAAAAAGGGAGGGAGGGAAAAGAGGCTAGCCCCGAGGAAGCGCTTGCTTCCTGGGAAGCATGGCCCTCTGCCATCCGCTCCCCCAGCTTACTCAGATGGAGGGGGTAGCTTTGGCAGCCACAATCAGTCCTTTAACCCTGCAGTATGGAGTAAAGTGAGACAGAAACTGGTGTTGGCATTTCCTGTATTCCAAGATCCCCAGGGGAATTGTTACGAAGAGCCCCTGGATTTTAAAGTAATCAAGTCACTGGCCGAATAAGTAAGAACTTATGTCATTACTGCCTCTTTCACTTTGGCACAAGTGGAGGCATTGAGTAGACACTGCATGACGCCCAATGATTGGAGCAATCTTGCAAGATCATACCTTAGTCCAGGACAGTATTTAGACTGGAGATCATTTTTGATTGAGTTTGCTAATGAGGAAGCGGCAGCAAACCAGGCAACTGGGAATCAGGCATGGGATAGGGACATGCTATTGGGACAGGGTCGTTTTGCTAATCAGCAGACAGGCTACCCTGCGCAAGTCTATGAGCAGATCAATAAAATTGGCATCAAAGCCTGGAAATCTCTCCCAAATAAAGGAGAGGTGAGTGGGAACCTTACTAAGATCCTACAAGGACCCACTGAGCCCTTTTCTGATTTCGTGGCCAGACTAGTGGAGGCTGCAGGCCGCATTTTTTATGATCCTGACACTGTCATGCCTTTGATTAAGCAGCTAGCATATGAACAATGTACCAAGGAATGCTGAGCTGCCATTACCCATTATAAAAATAGGGGACTTGAAGCCTGGATGAAGGTGTGCTAAGAGTTAGGGGGCCCGCTGACCAATGCAGGGCTAGCTGCAGCTGTGGTGCAACTCACCAAGAAAAGGGGTAACAACACAGGGGCTTCAGAAGCTTGCTTTCGATGTGGCAAAAATAGGCCACTTAAAGTGGAACTGCCCTGACCAAGGAAATGGCACATACAGCCCAGGTTATGCCCCAAATGACGGAAGGGGAGGCATTGGGTGAATGAGTGCCGCTCAGTTAGGGATGCAGAAGGATGGCCCATTGACAACCAACAAGCAGGAGCCCGCCCAAAAAATGGGCTGTGGGGGCCCCCGTCCTCAGGGCCCATAAATATATGAGGCAGTGACAGACCAGGCGGAGGGCCAATCACTGGAACGGTGGCCAACCCTGTGCCACCTGAAGGACCACAGAGAGCCACTATGGGCTCCACAGGGCTGGACCTCCGTGCTACCACCAGACTCATACTAACTCCTCAAATGGGGGTGCAGGTGATAGAGTCCGACTTTATAGGGCCTCTGGAGCCTGACACCATGGGCTTGTTGATAGGGCGATCATCCTCAACACTATGAGGCCTTAGAGTTCTCCCAGGCATAATAGACCCAGACTTTACAGGAACAGTGAAGATAATGGTGGAATCCCTGAAAGGGATTACTGCTATATCTCCAGGTGATAGAATAGCACAATTAGTGATTCTTCCTAGCCTACATGGCCGCTACCCTGCCGCTCAGAAAGAAAGGGGAAAAGGAGGATTTGGGTCCACGGGCACAGACTTGACATTCTTGTCCATAGAGATGAATCAGTGACCCATACTAACCTTAACAGTAGATAATAAAAGGATTCAAGGACTGTTAGATACTGGTGCTGACAAAAGCATTATAGCAAGGAAGGATTGGCCCTCCGGGTGGCTGGTTCAGGTCTCCTCACAAACCTTACAAGACTTGGGGTACGCCAAGGCTCCTGAAGTAAGTGCAAGACAACTTTCCTGGAGAAGTGATGAAGATCACTCAGGCAGAATACAACCTTATGTGCTTGATTTACCCATTACACTCTGGGGGAGAGACCTATTAAAAGACATGGGCTTTAAGCTTTGCAATGAGTATTCAGTGACATCCCAGGAGATGATAAAAGACATGGGATTTCACCTAGAATTTGGTTTAGGAAAGTACTTGCAGGGTAGGAAGGACCCTGTCATGCCTCATTATAGAGTGCCAAGGCAAGGATTGGGTTTTCATAGGGGCCACTGAGGATGGCATTCTCATCACTTGGAAAACTGAGAAACCTGTATGGGTCCCTCAGCGGCCCCTATCTTTAGAAAAATTGAAAGCAGCCCAAGAACTAGTGCAGGAACAGCTAGCACAGAAGCATATCATACCCTCTACTTCGCCATGGAATACACCTGTATTTGTGATTAAGAAATGATCGGGAAAATGGAGATTATTGCATGACTTAAGAGCTATAAATAATCAGATGCAGCCTATGGGCCCGGTACAATGAGAGCTTCCATTGTTGACGGCCTTGCCTTCACAATGGCATATCATAACAGTAGACATTAAAGATTGCTTCTTTTCCATACCTTTATATAAAAAAGATACAGAAAGATTTGCTTTCACTCTTCCCTCATGTAATCATGAGGAACCTGATCAGAGATTTGAATGGGTCATATTGCCTCAGGGGGTGGCAAATAGCCCTATTATGTGTCAGCTATGCTTGGGGCATGCCCTGCAACCAGTGTGTGAAGGGTTTCCTAAGGTGCGCTGTGTGCATTATATGGATGATGTACTGTTAGCAGGAAAACAGAGAGGTGAGGTAGAAGAGGCCTATGAAGTGCTGGTGAAAGCACTCCAGCACCGAGGGCTCTTTATTGCCCCTGAAAAGGTACAATTGACTCAGATTGTTGATTATTTAGGAGCAAGGATTGCTCCTCGAGTAGTTTAACCCCAGAAGATAGAGATAAGAAAGGACAATTTAAAGACTTTGAACGATTATCAACAATTATTAGGGGATATAAATTGGGTTAGGAGATTTCTAAATTTGGCAAATTATGAGTTAAAACCCCTATATGACATTCTTAAAGGTGATCTTGCCCTAGATTCCCCTAGGCATTTTACCAAAGAAGCACATCAAGCACTACAGTTGGTGGAAGACAGGTTAAGACAGGCATGTTTGATGCGAGTACAAGAGAATCAGAAGTTGTTGCTATGTATATTGCCCACCTTTAGACAACCCACAGGGGTGCTGTGGCAACAAGGACCTGTGCTATGGATACACCCCAAGGTCTCCCCAAATAAGAGTATCAAGCATTATCCCACAGCTGTTGCTGAGTTGGCCCAGCAGGGTCTTCAACAGGCTTTACAGTTTTTTGGTCTGCTCCCAGAGAGCATTGTGGTGCCTTTCACTGCAGCACAAATTTCTGTGCTGTGTGCCACCATTGATGACTGGGTTATACTCCAATGCTCCTTCCCTGGTGAATTAGACAACCACTATCCACAACACCCATTAATGACTTTCTTTAAGGAGCATCCTATTGTTTTTCCAAAGGTGACAGCTACAGAACCTATTCCTGGTGCAATTAATGTGTTTACAGACAGCTCTAAGACCAGAGTAGGGGCATACATGGCCCAAGGCCAATCACTGGTCCAATGCCAATTTGCTCCAGGAATCCCTCAAATAACAGAACTTCAAATAGTATTAGAGGTTTTTAAAACCTTTTCTTGTGCATTTAATTTGATTTCTGATTCAGTTTATGTTGTTAATGTCTTGAAAATTCTTGAGGTGGTGGGTCCTATAAGGTCTTTCAGTTCAGTTGCAGGTTTATTCTCTCAGTTACAGGATCTTATTAGGAACTGCTCTAAGAAATTTTTTCCCCAACACATTAGGCCCACACTGGCTTACCTGGGCCTCTGAGCAAAGGCAATGCCCTAGTGGATGCTGCCACCTGGCAAGAATGGGTATTTACTGCCACCCCCATTATACAAGCCACAGAATTTCATCAGTTATACCATGTTAATGCCAGAACTTTGCAAAGTAAGTTTCGGCTTTCTAGGCAAGCGGCCAGGCAAATAGTTCTGGACTGTTCACATTGTGTGGAGTTTCAGCATTCCCCGTCGTTGGGAATTAACACCCAGGATTTGCTTCCTCTTAAAGTTTGGCAAATGGATGTGACACATTTTTCTGAATTTGGCAACCTCAAATATGTGCCTGTGTCAGTTGACACCTGTTCTGGTATTATCTATGCCACCACCCTAAATGGAGAGAAAGGGTGTAATGTTATTTCTCACTGCCTTGAGGCATGGGCAGCCTGGGGAAAACCAATTCAGCTTAAGACTGATAATGGCCCAGGATATACCGGATGTCAATTTACAACCTTCTGTGCACAGATGGGAGTGCAATTGATCCATGGCCTGCCTTATAATCCCCAAGGGCAAGGCATAGTGGAAAGAGCTCACCGCACACTCAAGGAGTGTCTTATTAAACAGAAAGGGGGAATAGGCCATGGCCACACCCCAAAGGAAAGACTTTCCCTAGCTATCTTTACTCTTAATTTTCTAAATTTGGATGCCCATGGGGCCGCGGCAGCAGACCAGCATGCCAATCCAGGCACTATGCAGAAAGGACTGGTGAAATGGAAAGACATCCTCACAGGCCGCTGGTGCAGCCCGGATCCTGTTTTGACATGGGCGAGAGGGTCTGTTTGTGTTTTCCCCCAGGATAGAAATGATCCAATTTGGGTACCGGAGCATCTGACCAGGAAGATTCAATCAGGAAAGGTAAATGAGGCGGGGGAGCAAACAGATGATGCAGAAGCTCCTGTTGCTGACCCTCATGGTGCAGATAAGTGCTCGCCATAATCACAGCCATTTCATTGGCTGCCATAGGAGCCACGAGCCATATCGTGCACACTGCACAGACTTTGAATGCGGTCTCGGCTAATGTAGTACAGGCCCTAGACATACAGAAGAATCTTATTGCCCAGTTAAAAGGGGGCTTGATGGTTATTAATCAAAGGATCGACTTGGTCCAAGAGTGGATTGATACTCTTTGGCAGCTGGCCTAGCTTGGCTGTGAATGGAAGTTTCCAGAATCATGTGGGACATGTGTACAATATCAGAACTTTATTCATGCTGTAAATCTGTCTAAACAGTTGTCAAGTTATCTTTTAGGAAATTGAATGGGTGAATTCGAAAACTTGATGACTCAGCTGAGAGAGATCATGGTGATCGTGAATTCTACTGGAGTGGATGCAAACCTGGCAGAAGGACTGGCGTCCTGGTTCTCCGCCACTATGGATCACCAGAAAGAGTGGGTGGGAATGGGAGCTCTGGCGAGCCTGATGGTGCTGATATTCCTAGGTTGCCTGTGGTGCATTTGCCTTGCTAGGTTCCTTCAGTGTTTCGATGCAGCCACGGTTGTCCAAGCATTTTCAGCCATTGGAGTCAGTCAGTCCCCCTAAGCTTGCTTGGCCTCCCTAAAGGAGAAGCCTTAAGAATGTTTTGTAGGATGCGAGGCTTAGCACTGCACATGAGTACTCTGGTTTATGGGAACTCATGAGGAGTATGTCTGGTTGCACGCAGGTTGACACCCAACTGCCTGTCTCTGTGAAAAGGGTGTTGGACGGGTCAGGGATTATCTGGGTGGATGACACCCAGAGCGATACCTGTACATGTTCCTTTTGGACTTCAGAGACTAGACCTCTGCTTCTGCCTGCCTTTTTTAATAAAGAAGGGGGAACTGTAGGAAGCTGCATTGTACCGCGCCCTAAAGATGGCACCGGTTTCCGCCTTCAGCCTTCTTGAGGGCTAGTGCTCTCGGGAGTAAACAACTCCTTATTTGGCTGTAGGCAAGGATGGTGGCTTGCTTCCGCGTCCTAGGACCTATGGGCGATGTCCACGTGGCTTATTGGGATTGGAGGCCCAGAGGGTATTTGGCCACGAGCGGACTTCCCCCTGGGGTGAGAAGTCAGAAGATTGTACAAGGTCCTGAATAAAACTGCTGGAGAGAAAAATCCTGAGTCACGTTCTTCCTTGCTGGTGAGGTTGGGCGCGACAGGCAGGCCCTTCACCTTACTGGGACAGCATGTTAGAGCTGACCCTGTTGACAGGGATGCAAGTGATCTGACCCCCCCAAAAGTGCATGCGAAGTCTATCTCCCTTCTTTATATGCTATCTGGTAGAGTGGGTGAGGGAGAGAACACCTCCCTTCTGGCTCACCCCTACTTACCTGTGATGGGTGGGAGAGCTGACCCTGGTGTTATGACAAAGGGGGAATTGTCATTGTTCCTTATCTGGACAGCACAGTAGAGCAATCCTTCTTAGAGGGGGGTCACATGTGGGTTAATCTGGAGGGCATGAGGGCAGGAAAACTGACTCTCAACCCCCTGTCAGCCATGTGGTGTCATGTGTGAAGAAAAGTTGCCATTCCTATTCACCTCTTGCCACCTATGGCAGGCAGGATATCTGGCTTTGGGGCCAAGAACTAATTTTGTTCCTCAACAACAGCAGCACTAAGGAGAGCAGGCCCTGCATCTTGCCTGGGAAAAACAGTAGAGCTAGCTTTGGTGGTGAGTACTGGAGAGCTAGATCTGAGGATGTCAGAGCAGGATGGCCCTCCTGCTTGCTGTAGGCTGCATTTGGAGAGCTAGCTGGGACAGTGCCAGAGATCTCATCCTGGTGGTATTAATGAGAGAAATGAAACCCAGCTACCTCCAGGCCCAGAATCAGAGCTATGGGTTGGCCCACTCCATTATCTACCTCATCTGTAAAACTCTGCAGTATGTGAAGGGGACAAATCTATAGATTCCAAACTGCAGGATACCCATGACTCAGGACAACAACAGGATATCCAGGAGAAGTCCTAGCGAAGCCCCAGTTTCAATAGAGTAGTAGAAGCCAGAAGCCTCAATCCAGATCAACCATCCATTGCAAAGAACAGTTATAAGTAAAGGTATATGGACTTAAGACATATACTCTGTGACTCACTGGGCCACACTACTTTATTTCCTTTTTTTAGGCTATGTTTTGAAATTGTTTTTGGGAGGGTGAGTCACAAGGACAAAGGGTGGAGGTGAGGGGATGAGAAGATGAATAATACTGGGATAAATTATGACCACAAAGAATCAATAAAAAGTATTTAAAAAGTCTCTAAAAGGTGCCATTGAACTATAAATTTAATCAAGGGATGTTTTCCTGTGGCACCAGAAACAATGAACACATGTGTGGTTCCGTTTTCAGGCTGTTTGTCATTATGGAAGATATTTCTACTTTTGTGTTTGTTTTTTTAAATGAGAATTAAATTACATGATAAAAAATTATCTTATTATTTTAAAATTTTATTTATGTACATTCTTTCTTGTCTCCTTTTATGCTACAGGTCCTGTGTGTATGTATTATGGCTTCTAGGTTAGTGTTTAGATGAGATTCTGAGTGTGGAAATCAGTGGCTTTGTTCCTTGTACCTTTGTTGGGATCTTTTTTCCTGTTTGTTTTGCCCAGTTTTCATATGTTGATTTCTCTTTACTTTTTTGTTTATTCAGTGTGTCTATCACATCATGCATCTTGATTCCATCTATTTCCCCATTCTTCAAATTTGCCATCTGCCCCTGCACACAATAAAAAGTCTATTCTTAATAAAAACATAAAAGAAAGGAAGGAAGGAGGAGAGAAAGAGAAAGAAAGAAAGAAAGGAAGGAAGGAAGAAAGAAAGAAAGAAAGAAAAGAAAGCATATCAAGCAAGCCAGTAAGCAACTTTCCTCCATGGACTCTGCTTTAGTCTTTCCCATCTGTATTCAGTCCAAACCCTCAGTGATGAAGTGTGACCTGAAAGTTGCAAGATGAAATAAACCCTTTACTTCCCAAGTTCATTTTGGTCATGGTGTTTTTAAACAAAGGAATAAAAATCTTAAATAAGACAGAAATTGGTACCAGGTTTGTGAGATATTTCTGTGATATATCTGATCACATTTTTGGGAGAATTATAGTAGGAGTTTGGAATTTTGAGGCAGAAAAGCCATTGAATGTTCAGAGCATAATGAGATATTGTGGGCATTTAGAGTAAATTGTTAAGAGGAGTGTAGATAGAGACGTGAAGTTTCAGAGGGAAGTTCTAAGAGGTCCTTTAAAGTTTCAGTCAGGGCCATTCAATATTTTGAATTTAAAATTTGTGGTTCCGGTCAGCTGGGGATGAAGAATCAGCAGGTAAATAACAAGAGACCTAGACCACTAAAATGAAATCATTGCTTCACTGGGACAATTGAGACCAGCATCACTGAGGTGAAATCTGATTGTATTTCCTCAGGGTCAGTTGTGCTCCAAGGATGTACCTCATGCTGCCAGTTGGACTTGGTAATGTAAACTTCACCCAGGTGGTACTGATTTTGAGAAGGCATGAAGATGTTGGGAAAGAAGTTGAGGCTTGACACCATGAGAGACCAAGAGAAACCATTGTTAAAGGTGTAGTCTCAGTTTCAGTATAAGCCCCAAAGATTTGAAGGGGTAAGGGAGAGAAGTTGAGGCTCAACACCAGGTAACAAGGTCAGAGTCCTTAAAAGGATCCCAAGAGTGGTTATTTGTGAAGGTGCAGTCCAGTGAAAGCAGGAAGTCCAGCATTTTGGAGATGCCATTACTATGGACCAGTCACCAATGATAGAAGCTGTAGAGTGGAACTGGCCTGAGCCTGAATGCCAATGTCAGAGATGGAAGAAAACCAAGCCCTTTAGAGGAGCCTTGAAGATCATGAGTGTATCTCAGATGTTAGAGAAATAACTTTTAATATTGCTGAACTTTGGTTTTTCTTTGATCTGACTAAAAGGGTGTTCCAGCTCTTCCTTTTTGACATAAGATGTATATAATTTTTGTTTTATTTTTTAGAAATGCACAGTTAAGAGACTTTGGAATTTTACAAAGACTGAATATTTTAGAGAGACATTTTGAATTTTTCAGAAAGGCTTTTAACTCTGAAAAGTCTTTGGATGTTTTAAGGAGACTGAACTTTCAAAGTGTTCTGATTGTTAAGGATGGTGATACTTTAAGATTATTTGTACAGTGATATTGATATTGAATCTTGATGAAAACAAGGAGGAAAGGCTGTGGTTTAACTGTAGTTTAACTGTGTGTCAAGTCAACAAGGGATCAATTGTCCTGGTTAGTTTCCTTTTGTCAACTTGACACAAGCTAGAATCATTTGAAAAGAGGAAACGTCAATTAAGAATATACGACCACCTGATTGGCTGTGGATTTTCTGGATTAATGATGTGGGCGTGGGCCCAGAACACTATGGGTGGTGTCAACCCCTTGTCAAGTGGTCCTCAGGTGTACTAGGAAGCAGACTGAGCAAGACACGAGGAGCAAGCTAGTAAACAGAATTTTTTGTCTCTGCTTCCGTTCTTGCTTCTAGTTTTTTTTGCCTTGATTCCTACCTTCCTTCAATAACAGACTTTGATGTGGAAATGTAAGCTGGTTTTGTTGCCTCCCTAAGTTGGTTTTGGTCATGGTGTTTTATCACAGTAATAGAAAGTCTAAGATAAAAGCCCAAATGGTCCAATAGAATGATTGGAATAGTGATTAATGAAATGAAACCAAAAGTACAAAATGTTAGTAAAATGTCACTAAAAATGTTAGTTCTTTGAAAAGACACATCTTTAACTAACAAGACCCTTACCTAACAAAATAAATCCAAACCGTTACCCAAAAAGAAAAGGATTCTCTGTGACTTTGAGACGATCTTGGTCAACATGATGAGTAAGTTTCAGGTTACACAGTGATACTATGTCTCAAGAAAAAGAAAAAGAAAGAAAAAGAAAAAATGTACAAATAACATTAGAGATGAAGATAGAGAAATTTTACATTACAAAAGATAGCAATGAAATTCAGAAAGTCATTTGAAAAAATATTTAAAAACTATATTCCGTTAAATTAGAAAAAGTTTCTAAATGTACCAAAATTAAACCAAGATGAAATAATTTAAGTAGATCTATACTGGGAAACAAGAGTAGATCTATATCCAGCAGCAAAATTGAAGAATAAGAAAAATCACACAATTAAAAAAAAACAGTACAGTTACAGTTTGATTAACTGTTGAATTCTAGAAAACTATTAAAGATGAACTAACACTAAAGCTTTGCAAAGCAGTCAATAAAATAGGACTGAACACTACTGAGCTCTTTTGGAAGAGCCAGTAGTACTTTGATACTGAAAGTAAGTGAATACAACACCCACCACACACACACACACATATACATACAACACACCCCACACACACATACAACACATATGGAGCAGGAGGAGGAGAGAGATTTATGGATCAGTCTCTGATGAACAGACATAAAGAATTTTCAATTTCTCACAAACTGCATCCAACCACATATCAAAAAGATCATTAATCATAATCTAGTTGACTTTATACCCATAGGGCATATATTATTTAATGTATTCAAGTCAATAAATATAACACAACTGGGTTCAAATTACATGACCATCTCAATAAATATAGGAAATGCCTTTGACAGGGGCTGGAGAGATGGCTCAGTGGTTAAGAGCACTGACTGTTCTTCCAGAGGAACTGAGTTCGATTCCCAGCATCCACATGGCAGCTAACAACTGTCTGTAATTCCAAGATCTAACACTCTTACACAGTTATACATGCAGGCAAAACACCAATTCACATAAAAAAAATAAAAATTAAAAAAAAAGAAAATGCCTTTGACAAAATCCAGCAACCGTTTATGGTAAAACCTTGAAAAAGTTAAGAGTACAAGAAACATATGCCAACATAAAAAAAAGGCAACATGTGACAAATCTAGTAATATTCTATATTAAGGAAATTTCAACTCATATTAACTAAAATCAGATGGAAAATCAGGAGCAAAACCTTGTATTTAATGTTGTTCAATATAGTGCTTAAGGCTTTATCAGTAAGAGAACACAAGAAAAAAGGGTATACAAAAGAAAGGAATGAATTCAAAGTATATTTATTTTCAGATGATAAAATTTTACACATAAGAGATTTAACTGTTCCACAAAAACTCTTAGGAGTGCCATTTCAGGAAAGTGGCAGGACAAAATTAACATACAAAAATAAATAGCCTTTTTGTATACAACAATGAGTAACTTGAGACAGTTGTGTAGCTTGGTCTACTTGTGAGATGTCTAATAATGGGAGCAGAAGCTGTCTCTAATTCTTTGGCTGGATCTTGAGAGCTTATTCCTCTTATTGGATTGTTTTGCTCAGCCTTAATACAAGGGGAGGTGCTTAGTCTTACTGCAACTTCATATGTCATGCTTTGTTGATACCCATAGGAGGCCTGCCCCTTTCTGAACAGTCACAGGAGGAGTGGATTGGGGGGGGAGACAGAAAAGAAATACAGGGAAAAACTGAAGGTGAGCAGGGAGGACTGTGGTCAGGCTGTAAAATAAATACATAAATAAATAAGCCAATTAGAGAACCAATGACATTCACAACTATATTACAAATAATTAAATATTATTTTTTAATAAACCCAAACATAGAAGTAAGTAAAAAACAGGAGAATTACCACATAAGCTGGCCTTGTGCCAAGATTTGAGTAATATCCTTGGCTTCTCTGTCTGCAGAGGGGTGGCCTATAACAGGGATATGTGAGTAGAATAGGGAAAGCATTCATGTTACCTTAGAAGATTTTTGTCTTATGGTGAGACTAGGGTAAGGCTAGCATCTTCAAATGGGAAGGGTATGACTACATAAATAAGAGGTTTGTTATCTAGCCAAGTATTTTGAGATAGTTAAAGCTGGGCTTTGCATTAGCAGAGGATGATCTTTAAGTAAGAAAAAGGAAAAAAATAAACACAGTGTAGTTATTAGTAGGTACTGAAGGTACAGTTGTAAAGTGTGTGTGTGTGTGTGTGTGTGTGTGTGTGTGTGTGTACTTCCTGGTAAGATAGAAGATTTTAAATTGTCTCTGTAGAACAAGGTTAAAGATAAAAGTTGGGCTAAAAGATAATAAATTCTATTCTTACAAGATAAAAAACTAAAGGCCACGTTTTTTTGGAGACTGAAGAGAGAAAACTTAGCTCAGGAAACCCCATCTTGTATTTTAGTAGCTATTTTACAAGATGGTAAAATAAAGTTTAGTTTAGTATTCCTGGCAGGGGTGTCTGCCCAATTCTGGGAGAAGAATGGGTTCCTGGCAGGGGGCCTACCCAGTTCTGGGAGAAGAATAGTCATGCCTGACCAGTCCTGAAAAAAAAAAAAAAAAACATATCCTAAAAGAATAGAGCTAGCAGGAGGTCTCCCCAGTTCTGAGAGAAGAATAGCTTCCCACCTGCCCAGTTCTAGGAGATTAGCCTCGACATCTGCCCAGTTCTGGGAGAGGAATAGATTCTTGCTTACCAAGTTTTGGGGAAAACCAGCCACCTCAGGTAGGGTCCAGGTGGGATCCACCCAGGTGGGGTCCAAAGATGCCCTAGGGCATTAAGTCCCTGAGCAAGAGCCAGTCAGTAGCACGCCAGCACCATGTCCCCAAGCAACTGACTCGATTGTAGCTTTTCCTTATAAAAGACCCCTTGTAACCAAAGACAGCAGGTACTCCTTGCTCTGTTATCACAGAATCTTGAAGTAAGCTCCCTGCCACTATATCTTGCTGTTGCATTCCAGACGGACATCCCTGTCTCTGGTGGTCTCTCTGGGGGTCAAGCTTTGGGCATAACAGAGACAATAGTGAACTTTTTTTGACTTTTTTTTATTTAAAATTTTTTTACATACCAATCACAGTTCTCTTTCCCTCCCCTCCTCCCAGTCTCCCCCCAGCTTCCTCCCCAGCTCCTATCTACTTTTCAAAGAGGAGAAGG
The DNA here is from genome assembly GCA_004025045.1 of Sigmodon hispidus. NCBI lineage: Eukaryota > Metazoa > Chordata > Mammalia > Rodentia > Cricetidae > Sigmodon > Sigmodon hispidus. The sequence continues at coordinate 79,434 of PVIH01008337.1, read as the reverse complement.
CTTCCTATGGGGAGTCAACAATGTCTGGGACATCAAATTGATGGAGGACCAAGCCTCTCACCTTCTTATCAAGGCTGAGCAAGGTATCCCTCTATAGGGAATGGCCTCTAAAATGCTAGTTCATTCACTAGGGATAAATCCTGACATGCTGCCAGAGGCCCCACAAACTGCCCACTGTTTCCCTCATTCAGAGGACCTTGTCTGATCCCATGTTGGTTCCCAGCTGTCAGTCCAGGGTCAGTGAGATCCCAATAGCTCAGGTTAGCTCTCTCTGTGGGTTTCCCCATCATGATCTTGACTCCTTTGCTCATATAATTCCCTCCTCCCTGTCTTTGGCTGGATTGGGTGCTCAGCCCAGTGCTTAGCTGTGGATCTCTGCATCTGCTTCCATCAGTCGCTGGATGAAGGTTCTATAATGACAATTATGGTGATCATCAATTTGATTGCAGGGGAAGGCCAGTTCAGGCATCCTCTCTTCTATTCCTTGGAGTTTTAGCTGAGATTATCTTTGTGGATTCCTGGGAGTTTCCCTAGCACCAGGTTTCTTCCTAACTCCCAAATGGTTTCCTCTGTCTATTTTGTTTTTCTCCCTGTCCATTCCTCCCCTAACTCTACCATACTATTCTCTCATGTTCTCTTCCCATCTCTTCAGTGAACGCTTAAAAAATTAACATCATATTTTATGTATAATGATCTTTTCCTGCTTATGCAAGAAGTACCCATAAAAGCCAGAAGAGGACACAAGAAAGACAACTGTGAGTCGTCAGATAGATGGCTGCTGAGAATCGAACCTGACCCAGTGTACTCTGGAAGAACAGCTGATCCATCTTTGTAACCCTAAACTCTTGCTAATTGTCTGCTGATGTCAGTTTATCCTTCTAGACATGTGGGGTTTCTGTTTCAGAATTCTGCTTTTTTTTTCTACTGAGGCTGTTGACTTTGAACCCTGATTCCCAAAGGGTTTTATCTCACTTGAGGAAGTAGTCTCTCTACCCTTAGCAGATTATTCTTCCACAACTGCAACTCCTGCCAGATTGCCCTCTCTTCCTTTGAATGAGAGTTAACCCTTAATTGTCTGCCAAACCCGAAGCAGCAAAACAGCAGTAACCTTCCTTTAAGACAGTGCCATGAATGACAATGCTGAGTGATGCTCAGGGCCCACCAGTGCCCTTTAGATCTATAACTAGACTCAAGTATGATCCTACAGGGAAGATAGAAAGTATTGTTCATGAAGAGTTGCAATACAAAATGTCAGGAGTTTAATGAGTTTGCTGATTCATTCAAGCAGATGTGCAGAGAATATGATATGTATGGGAATGAATTTTAAGAGTGTGGGATAATGGTGAAAGTCACATAAAACTAGATAAGATTAAATTGAGTTTACTGATATGGGCCCATAGAGTGGAAATTCTAGGTTTTAATACTGAAGCTCACACAGTTTTTTAAAAAGTGACAGAACTATGTTTGAACAGTTGACTGAAGCATTTGTCAAAAGATGGCCTATTGAAAAGGTGTTGGGGATGCCTGATATCCCTTGGATTATTACTGATAAAGGGATTGTGGATTTTCAAGAGAAGATTGTCTATGTAGACACTGCTGTTTTGCTGGAACTCATTTTGTAGACTAGGCTGGCATCTAACTCACAGAGATCTGCCTGCCTCTGTCTCCCATGTGCTGGGATTAAAGGCATAAGCCACCACTGCCTGGAGATAAAGGGATAATTGCAGTGCTAGAGTGGGTAGGCTGTATAATACCCAATCCCAATCCATAATGGGAAGGCCCAAAGACAGGCACTATACTAATCATATAAGACACAAAATGATGAGGGGGACTGGCACATCTGAAGTGTTTTGTTGTCATCCTTTCCTTTCTATCAGATCTTAGGGTTAGAGATTCTGCTGATCAGTTGGATCAGTTTAATACAATGGGTTTTATTGGGTCGGAGGGGGAGCAGCAGGGCCAAGTGACAGCACTAAATCATCAAGGGCAAGGCAATCACAATTATTTTAATACACAGCATAGACAAAGCAATGTCCATAATGTATGGAAAGGGGGTTATCCGAAGAAATCTATCCTGGCTGAGAAACACAGCCTGAATAAAAAGGGCCAGTGAAAGAAACAGTTTGTCCCTGAAACCAGTCTTCTCTACCCTTGGCTACCTGACCAACAAAATCAAACAATCACAACAATCACTGAGCGGGAAACCAACCAATCCCTGAGCACCCTAACTCTGAAACCAGATCCAGTGAAAGAAACAGCCTGGATCTGGGACCGAAGCCAGTACAAGAAATACTTTATCCCTTAACCCAGAACCAAAGAAACATGATTTGGCTCTGAAACCAGTACCAAAGGAACACACTTGGTCCCTAGAATCAGAACCCAGTGAAAGAAATATGTCCTGGCCTTAGAATTAGAGTCCAAAAGGTAACAAATGCCAGTGAAAGAAACACTGTTTGGCCCTGAAACCAGAGGTATCTCTGCCTCTGAACAAGAAAACTAACCAATCTTGGAGCAGGAATAACTAACCAATCCTTGAGCAACCCTGGAGTAACTCTGCCCTTAAGAACTCTTATATAAACCCCTCTGCCTGTTCAGTTGTTGGCTGTTTTTTCCCACCCTGGAAGAGAAACTACTCTCCTGAACTCCCTCCTTTCCAAATATTTTTCTCAAAAGTCTCTTGGGTGAAGATCTTCATTCCAAGTGCAAAGAATAACTTGCTCAGATGTTACTTAGGGGACTGAGCAGAAAAACCTTGCAGAGACGATTCTTTAGGGGGACAGAGCAAGGTGTAGCAGAACAGAAGAACTTTACTGAGACTTCCCTCATGGGAGTGAGCAATGGGGATCAGAAAAAGGAGCAACTTTTTACTGGAGCCAGAGGAGATTGCTACATTTCTGCAGGGGTTTCCCCTTTAGCAGAGTGAAGCAAAGGAAGTAACATATTGGACCAGAAAGTAGAAGCAGTGCTTTTCTGGGAAGCCCCCAAAGCTCAGCTGTAGTGGCTCTCCAGCAGAGGAGAAGAATTGCTATATCCTATGGGGAGACCATTCTCCACTGCACCCCAGCTTCAGGTATATCCTGACATTTTTTCTACAGAGCTGAGCTATCACATTGCAGCTCCAGCTGTCAGAGCTTTCCTAACAGCTCTCCTGGTATAGCCTGAATTTCTGAACAGTCAGGATACCTGTCCCTCCAGAGGTGAGCTGTCCCATTGCAACTCCAGTTATAACCTGACTTCCCAAATAGTCAGGATACCTCTCCCCTACCCTAGAGTTGTAACTCTCACTCACACATAATACCCTAATTCATAATGAGCAGCACAGAAAAAGTGATTTTATGGTGACATGAGTTGTATGAATCTTTGGTACTAGCTAATCAGTTATAGTGTTTCCTGGCATTAAATAGATGAGGACTAGTATGTTTTTGTTTGATCTGTATAAGCAGAAAAATTCTCAAACAAATGAAATAAAGGCTATATTGACTTGTGATAAAGTGGATTCTCAGCCTGTGAACCAATATCCAGACATGAGCTGGTGTGGAGATCCAGAACCTCTTGAATTAAGGGACAGTGACGTTGACTCAAGGAAAGAGCTTGAATAAATACCTAAGTGTTTTCCTGCTAGCCTTTCTCCAGTCCTTCCCCAGAGATACCTACATCTTTTAACAAAGGTAACTGTACACTGGAAGAAGAAAATAATCAGACTTTCTGAGATCTATACATACTGGTTCTGAACTGACAGTGGTTCCCAGAGACCCCAAGAAGCATTGGGGCCCTCCAGTTAAAGTAGAGGCTTACATAGGTCAGGTGAGTGATGGAATTTTGGCTGAAGTCCAACTCACAGCAGGTCCAGTTGGTCCCTAAACTCATCTTGTGTCTATTTCTTCATTTCCAGTATTTATAATTGGGATAGATGTACATAGAATTCTGTAGAATTTTCACATTGGTTCCTTAACTTATGGAATGAAGGTTGAAAAGACCATATGGGAGCCATTGGACATTCTTTTAACAAAATTTGAAAAATACCATTGCATCCCTGGAAAAATTGCAGTCTTTTTTTCTACATAAATCAAGGACTTGATGATATATGCAGGGGTTCTGGTTCCTACCAGATCTCCCTTTAACTCTCCTATCTAGCCAGGGCAAAAGATAAATGGATTTTGGAGAATGACAGTGGACTATTATTGCTAACTGGAGGGCCAGCCTCCATCAGCTCAGAGTATGCAAAAATAAATAAATAAAATAAATCCACAAATGTGGCAAGAGCTAAGCTTTTCTATCTCAGGGGTAAATAAGAAAACATATACTTTCTAATGATAACTTTCCCTTGTACTTTATCTTTAAAAATCTCTTTTTACATACATCTCTCTTCAGTATGTATGTTACGTTGTTGTGTATAAAGAATGTAACTGTGTGTAGACAAATATTTTCAGAAATATATTTTTTAAAGCAATTGCTTTCAGTTAGTAATACCAGTAGTATACCTTTACAGTTTTACCTCAAGAATATATTAACTCTCCAGTCTGTATGATAACCTAGTTAGAAGGAAATTTTTCCATTTTATTTATCTTTCTCTCATACAATAAATTCTTGCCAGAACCTTCCCTACCTCCACTCTTCCCCTTCTCTCTACCCTCATCTCATATTTTCTCTCTTCTAGATCCACTGCTCTTCTGTTTTTCTTCAGTATAAAGCAGCCCTCAAAGGGATATGAATCACACATGGCATAAGATTCAATAAGATTAGGCACAAGTTCTCATATCAAGGCTGGATGATGCAACACAGTAAGAGGAAAAGGGACGCAAGAGCAGGCCAAAGTGTCACAGATGCCCCTCTCCCACAGTTAGGAGTCCCACAAAATCCATAAGCTAAATAACCTCAGCATATATGCAAAGGACCTGGTACAGACCTATGCAGGCTCCCTGACTGGTCCTTCAGTCTCTGTGAGTCCCTATGAATCCTGCTTAGTTGATTGTAAGGGTTATTTCTCCTGGCATCATTGACTCCCTGGCTCCTACAATTCTTCTTCCCCCTCTTCTGAGGGGTTCTCTAAGCTCTACCTAATATTTAGCTGTGGGTTGATCTTGATCATATGTCTCTTCCACAATATACAACATAGGTCCACTATATTGTCAATATTATGTTGATTGGACCAAGTGAGCAGGAGGTAGCAACAACCACTTTGGTCTTTTTGGTAGCACATATGTTCATCATAAGATGGGAAATAAATCTAACAAAAATTCAAGGGCTTTCTACTTCAGTGAAATTTTTAGGAGTCCTGTGATATGGGGATGTAGAAATATTTATTTTAAGGTGAATGATGAATTACTGTACCTGGTTCCTCCTACAACCAAGAAAGAAGTACAATACTTACTGGGCCTATTTAGATTCTGAAGCCAGCAAATTCTTTATTATACTCTGGCCAATATATCAAGTAGACCTGATAGTGTTTTCATGGTTAGTAGCAGATAGGGTTTTTGTTTGGAGCTTTTGGTAGGCCCACATAAGTGAATCACAGAGGAGATTTGGAATTTTGGAGCAAAGCTCTACCATCATAGGTAGACAACCATTTCCCTTTTTGGAGAAAGCCCTTAGCCTGGCTACTGGGCCTCAGTAGAAACTGAATGTTTGACAATGGTCCACTGGACTGGTTAATTTTACATCAATTCAACACAAGCCAGAGTCATCTGAGAGGAGGGAGCCTCGATTGAGAAAATGCTTCCATAAGATTCAGCCATAGGCATTTTCTTAATTACTGACTGATGGGGGAGGGCTCATCCCAACCCTGGGCTGGTGGTTGTGGTGGAATGTTCTCTGTATGCTGTAAATAAAGGACTGGTTTGGCCTATGTAGAGCACCGTAGAAGTGGGTAGAGGATCAGAGGACAGACAGGTAGAAGGAGGATGGAGTTAGTCAGTCTCCATCCGACCCCCGAAGAAGACAGACATGTAAGGAATCCAGGTGAGCCGTGGGTCGGGCCACATGGCAGACAGATTAATGGGAATGGGTTGAATTAAGATGAAAGAGCTAGCTAGTAATGTGCTTGAGACCTGGGCCAAACAGTATGAAGTTAATATAAGTGTCTGATTCATTTCTTTGGGGGATAAAAGCCGCCGCAGGCCAGGTCAGAACCTCCAAACGGGCCTGGAAACCTTCTACAACAGGTAGTCCGGGGTTCTATAAGAAAGCAAGCTGGGCAAGCCAGTAAACTGCACCCCTATGTGGCCTATGTGTCAGTTTCTGCCTCCATGTTCCTGTTCTGCTTGAGATCCTATACAGACTATTTGGAACTATAAGTCAAACGAACCCTTTCCTCCCCAAGTTGCCCTGGTTATGGTGTTTTGTCATTGTAATAGTAAACCTAACTAGGACAGCCACCAAGCATTTTATTCCATTCTATTGCATTCCATTGCATTCCATTCTTTAATACTTTGAGCTTACTTACTCTTTCTCTAAAGCTCACTCTTCCCACCACGTGACTGTCTGGTGCCTTGTGGTGGACCTCCATGCTGGTAAGTCAAATGACATGACTTTTTCCTTTCTCTTCCTCATTCTCAGACTCAGGGCAGTGGCTTGATATTTACAGCTCTCTTGCCCTGTGGTTTTTCTTTAAAACTAATAAAAATGCCAAGCTAGAAAAGAAATAACTCCAGGTACTGATAAAAAAATTGAACTTAGATATATATTAAATTTGAGATTCATTGTACTAGGAAAAAAATCTGACTTATCGAAAAGTTAAATAGAAACAAAAATGTGAATTGGTTTATGATTATATATTATGATTTCATATTGAGAAATTTTCTGTTTTTCTGAAGAAAAAACATTCTCTTGGATCTCTTGTACTAACATTTTATTCATAGGTAAATTTGAGTCATATTTTATGGTGATATATTGCATATCAAATAAAGATTTTTCTGAAGATCAGAGAACAGAACTAGCCACAGAGTTAGCCATAGAGGTCAGGCACTGGTGCCCACACCTTTAATCCTAGCACTAGGAAGGTTGAAACAGGAAGTAATATTCTTGTGCAGACAAAGGAAGGAGGAGACAGGAGTGGCTGGCTCTGTCCTTGGTCCTCAGGCAATTTTTATTAGATTACAAACAATATATCACCACAGTATTTTCTAAAAAACAAAGGGATCATGTTTACCAGTTACTGACAGAGTAACTTTTCACAACTGTTTTTTTTTTTTAATTCCATTTTCCAACTAGACTGCAAAATAGAGAAGGTTATGGATAGGTATGTTTTTCTTATCATTATTAACACCCAATGCCTATTTTGTGTAGTATATGCTACATGATTGTCATTTAGTTGTTTATTTGTTAAAATGCTTGTATGTCATAGACCTCTCTAAGTTTGCTGAAGAAATTTCTCAATGAAACATTTTTATGGACACTGATGTTCATTCATTGGTTTCTTGGAATGGTTTTATCCTACATAAACAATCAACTTATAAATTGCAAAACTATAACTGTTAAACTAAAAGTAGAAGGTAGTTTCATTTTTGCCTTATTTGTCATCATTGTTCCAACATCATAATTTCTTTGAACTGTAGTAACTGATATACATAAATTAGCATACAAATATTTTGTAAACATCTATTAAGTAGAAGCAACTAGTATGATTTTAGAGTTCATGTTAACCACAAGTGACATCTCTGATGTGCTGTAAGTCCCCCTAAACAAAGATTTCAACTAGATTATTTTGAATTTGGTGAGCCAAGAAAAAAGAACTATTGAAAAGTTATGGCTGAAATCTGGGTATGATGAAAATTTGTGTTTCTCATAAATTGCTAGATTTATATATGAGCAGATTGAAAAATAGTTTACTCATGATTTAAAGTACTCTATCAAACTTGTACTTGTTTTAATTTTCTCTGTTTTGTGGGGTATGTAGTTATTTCTCAAGCTTTCAAATACCTGTATTCATATTTTCTTCTCTTTATTCATCTTTCTGTTGTTTCTAACATTATTTAAAAACAGGCTCTTATATGTAGTCCTGGCTGGCTTAGAACACACTTCGTAGACTTGGCTGGCCTCAAATTCAGAGATATTCCTGCTTCTCCCTGCCAAGTGATGGAATTAAAGATATGTACCACAATGCCCAGCTTTTTCCCCCTATTTTGCAATAAAAGGTTTGTTTTAGGCATGTTTCTATAGGAATTTTTTTAAAAGAAATAAAAACAAACAATGTGATATTTGAATGCAGATGACACCATTTATTGAAATATAAATATTCACATATGAAGTATTTAAAGCAAAAGACAATTTCAATTCAGGAAGAAATATATTACTTTCACTATTGTGTCAAATATTTATTTTTCCAGCAGATTCACATACTAAAAAAAAAAAAGCAAATTTAAACATTTTTGCAATGCACCTTACACATCATTGTTATGTGTTGGAAAACAGTGTGGAATACAACACAGTGTCATTAACCATCAATAAATTTTACCAGACACAAAATATCAACAAGGTAATTGGCAGAAGTATCGAATAAGAAAATAACATCAATCACAATTAGTATCACAATTTACTTGAGAAGAGAAATAGCTGACACTTATAGATTATATAATTTAGAGTACAAGTCTTAAGAAGATACAAATACAAAATTGAAAATACTTACGCAAAAAACCATTATCCAAGAGTTGAAATTTAGTTTTCAAAATGTAAGAGGGGGTAAATTGATATTTTTATTTCTGTAACATCAAACACTTCTGGTGGTTTAGTTCATAAGTTTGTGCAACCCATGTTACATAAGTCTATATGTGCCTGAAGAAAAATGAATTTTGATGAGATTTTCTACATAAATGAAATAGGCAAAATGTTCATAACAAATTAAGGTTTTTAATGTGTAATGTTGGTGAGCTGTCTTGTTTCAATTCATAACTGATTCAGACATTAAATTTAATGTTTGAAATCTCCAAATTTGTGTTTACCAAATTATCAGGGCTAAGATAAGGTTTATATGATAGGTAATATTGGAGTTGAAAACAAAATCATCTCCAGTGTAATTAAGAAAAAATATATTGTGGTAGCAAAAATTGTCAATGATTAAATAAATGTGCTGCTGCTGTTTTATAGATTTCTTTCCAGATAGTCTCTGTATCGCATATATACACAGAGAAAGACTTAAAAACAAGTGTCCAGATCATGTCACATTTGAACAGAAGACTGTGTAATAGAAGAACCAGCTATTTCAACAGGTACAGAATTAATTTTGTTTTTAGTTTTGAACATAGCTGTAATAAATGTTTGGGTAATTCTGCTACAGAAATAAGATTGGTTTAGCCATTTAGTTTTTAAATGGATATAACCCCTCTGTAATATTTTTTATTTGAATTTAAAATTAGTAAGATACTAAAATATCTGTTGTGAATTTTATAAGATTATCAGAATCTTATAGACTGAGCACCAGGAGTTCTACACCCTAGTGCTGCAATAATTCAACCCCTGAATAAATAAAAAAAAAAACACATCAATCTACACCACAGTTTATTTAAAGATACAATACAAGCCAATTCACACACATCACATATATATTACGATATCACCTTGAATGTTACTTTGTTTAAACATATCACAATAAATATTTAGTAAACAAGAGAGAAGTCAATAATGGCCAGCAAATAATGGCACTACACATTTCACAAAACCAAACACTTCATCAGTGTAAAATGGACAATGTTTCACCATACTAGTGTACTTAACTGTCCTGCTTTTGTTTGAAAATAAAATCCAGTTGTTTCCTTTACTTTTTCAAAAGGTGGAAATTTACATTCACAATAAACATTAAATCTGTAAGCATCATACCAGCTTTTGCTGATTTTAGACAGATTTGTTCTCTAGTCACTGGTGATAGGTGTATAAAATGAGAAATATGGAGTTACTAACTTGAAACATAATGAATGTACTAAGAACAAACTGAAACACTTAGTTGAGTGTCTGATGAGTGTAAAGGCTGGGGAGGTATAATGTGTAGAGGTGGTTTGATTTTTTAAAACTGAATTTTGATAATAGTGGGTGTTTCTAAATTAATACTACTTCTTTATGAATTTTTCTTTTTGGTTTTGAATCCCACTCTTCACTACACATGTAGTAGCATTACATTGTACTGAAATGTTAGGGCTTAAGAAGGGAACTTTGGAAACTATTATTTTGTAACTTTAAAAGCCTCAAATATGTGTATTTATTTTTTAATTACTAGTTAAATTATGAAGAAATTATGAAAATTAGTTAATATCATAATGATCTTCAAAAAACATTGAGTATCTGGGTAATATTAACTGTTTATATTTTATCATGTCACTGCATTTTATGGTGAATTTTATTTTGAAGATGATCTTTTCATCTTATTCTAATATATGTATAAGAATAAAGAAGTTAGTTTGTAAGTGAATATTAGTTGCTTAAGATAATGAAATCTACTAAAGGTGAGTCATTTTTAAAAATAAACTCTTAAAATATTATTTTAATAGCAAAAATATGCTCTAGGTAAATTCACAAAGTGCGTATTTTTATCATTTTCCATCAACATATTTTACAATTTAGATGAAGAAACTGGTATTTTATGTCCATTTATTTTTCTCAAAGAGCCTAAAAGAGAATAATTTTATAATCATAAAAGAAATATTGGTGATTTCAAAGTCATGCAAAACTTAACATTTAAAACTAAAAATTCTTTAGATCCTATGCTGTATATGCTTTCATAATCTTTGAAAGGTTAGCATAAACCAGTTTATTTTAAATATCAAAAAATTTTAATTAGGGGAGAACATGGTATTCTGCCCTTACATTTTCACATCATCATTCCTATCTGGCTGTTTTAATACTGTGGATGTTTCAATTTTGGATACCTTGATATAGTATGGAAAATATACACCATCTGGATTTTTATCTTTATAAATCAACATAGGTATCAAGTAGACATCATTACTCCATTCATGGTCTTTACCTCAGAATTCATTTTATCCTGGTTCCTTAAGGTCAGAATGTGGGGAACATTTATGATTAGTGTTGGGGTGGAGTTTAATGGTAAAAGGTGAGGGATATTTAAGATAGGAGAGAGTAAAGGTATGGTGGGAGTTTGAATGAATCTTGAGAATAGACTGAAGGAAAGAATGATGATAAATAGGGTGTGGTGAATATGGGAACAATACCATTATGGAGTTAGATGGGGAGAGGAGGAAAGCAGGAAAGATATTCAAATTAGTATAGGGGTGAGGAAAGAGCTAAACTGTAGATGAGGGAAGGATGATATGGAGATAACAACGGTAAAGATGTAGTGGAGTGAGGTTACATTGAGAGACACTAATGTATCTGAGGACAGTATAAACTCTACGTTATTATTTGTTCATTTTATTAACTGATATAATAATGAGTTTCAAAACAGCAAAAAATAATATTCTATTCAAATAACAAAGAACAACTTCATTTTTTAAAGATATAGCTTTATTCTAATTTTTGTTTTTTTTAGATTTCCTCTCATTTTCCATAAAATTGTCTTCCACATCAGTGAGGCTCTCTGCTCTTTACTGAATTTACTGAAAAAGGCACATGTACTTTGTAACCTATGATATGTTAAAAGCACTTTGCTATACTTCTGATTTTTACTTCTAAATCATGTTTAAAAGATAATGATTAGATGGAAATATAATATGTAATTAATGAAGTTTTCTGACTTTTGTTATGAAGCTTTGCTATTTAAAAAAAATCCTATGTTCTTTCCTCTTTTGTCAAATTATGATGCTATTGAGTGACTTAGAGAATTAATTTGATATAAAGAACTCTAAGAAGATAGGGGATAATCTTTGAAAATAATGTTGTAATACTGAACATTTGCATTGCCCAGTTGAATAAATACTAACAGTATTTAGAAGAACAAAACCAAGGCTATAAAGAACTTCTATTACAGGATTGAAAATCATCTTCTTAGACCATCTTCATGTTTGATTTTTACTTGACAGTTTGATTTAATTTCTTAAAAATTTACAGAGAAGCAGCTGGCCACTTTACATATAGTTTTATATTTAAATTTTAAGCCACTAAACACAATATTCAAAATTGTATGGATCATGAGGAATAACACTCACATAGCAGGTTTTGTTGATAATGAAGTTGGTGTTTTCATGACTGTCTTCAATTATATATTAGTGTTATATATAATTGAACCAAACTTTTTACACTGTCTTTCTATTTGTTTTTGATAAACATTAGTTCTTTGTAAATTGTTTTTCAGTTTCGATTGTACTTATGAGGTTTTTTTTTCACTCACAAGATGGATACCTTTGAAAATTAGAATGCAATAGTTTTGTTTCCTAAAGTCAATGTGACAAGAGAGCAAATAGAGTAGGCTATCTGTTAAACAAGGTGATCTGTCAGTTTGGTTTTTTATTCTCAGTCAAGTAGTGGCAGTAACTCAAGTATGCGAGCTTGTATCCTTTTGTTATTTCTGTGGTTTTGCCACACTATGTAAAACTCAGGTTACTCAAGTCTGAAATGGTATTCCCATCTTCTGGGTTGGTAAAGAAGTAGGAGAAAAAAAAATCTCACTACTTTTGCTTATTTTCTGAGGTCAAAGTCCTGGTTCATAAAACACATGCTGAACCACGAGGACTGAAGGGAGGGAGGCTAACCAGCCTCTTTACCTCCTTCCTCAGAGGCCAAATAAAGTTTATAAAAAAGGCAATTGTTTGCCTTCAGACCAAAACATACCACCCCTTGCACTATGTGTTAAGGCACACAATCAGGGGTTAGATGGTAACTTATTATTTACATTGCTCTTGGCTTTGTAAAAACAACAGCAACCATTAATCAGGAAAGTTGAAAATTTAAATGTACAAATTGAATAGTGGCCCATGTGCCCTAAAACTAAGCACAAATTTTACATTACGTACGAATACAAACTAATGAGATCACTTTCCCAAGTAATTTGCCAGTTAATCTCTTAACTTTCTGGTCATAGTTTATCTGCCTTATAAGATTTGTGAAATATATGTTCCAGAAAACCTTATTTTATATAAGTAGGGTTCAACAATTTTAATACTTGGCTGATCATCTGAGCCAATGAAACGCTATCTTTATTTTTTTTTTTTTCTGAGAAGAGCATCCTATTCATTCACCTCATAAAGTATTTCAAGAATTTTATCTTATACTCTGAATCTTCTTATGAAAATCAACAGAGGGGCCAGGAAAGGTAAAAAATTAACTTTTAAATCAAAAACATTGTTTTAGCATGCAATAATTTAGGCATCCTGTGGTGCTGTTATTGTTGTCTTATATTATTAATATCACAACCACATATGATATTTACAGTTCTACAGTTATTTGTCTCCTTGTATTGTTAAGGCTTCCCATAAATATTTACAATTTTGCTGTGCATGTGTCAAAAGAAAAACAAATAGGATTATTTAATAACTCGTTAGTGATCTTTTCCTCAGATGTCCTTTTAAAATATTTCAGAGACGTATTATATTCAAGAATCTTCTACTAAATCTCCTGGATTCTAGCTTTCTTAAAATAATGTCTTAAACATTAAGCTAGACTCATCAAAATAAATGCCAATACCTAAATGCCAATACTTTTCAGATCATTTGCATTTGTCTATTAAAGCATCCAAGAGGACTTTAAATTACCAGGAGACTTGTCATTTGAAAATTACTTGGAATTTTGTTCAATTAAGAAGTCCACATCTACAACACACTCCTCCAACTAGATCATTCCATATGCACTTATGACTGCATACAAGATAACCTAGCTAGCTACAATCTGGCTTTGCACAATGTAATAAATAATTATCACAAGCTTATTAATTATGTTCATTGTTTATTCATAATTTAAATGTCTCATTTAGTATTCTGAGTTGTCAAGTTTATACATGTCTGTACTGATGTCTTAGTTTGTTTTTTCAATGGACTGCATTGTAAAGTACCAGTTTTTATAACTGGTGTTCACCTATCTTTGAGAGCTCAATGAGTGCAGAAGATACCATACGTCTCGAATTTCTACCACTATTACCCACGTAAACTCCAAAACCACCGCCCCTGGGAACTCCAGCATTGTCTCCAACAATCTGAGGATTATCCATGGGCATTCCAACATTAACCATTGGAATAGTATTGACATTATGGGAGATTCTAACATTGCGTCTGGGACATGCAGAATTATCCTCAGGAATTTCAATGTTTCCTGGAATTGCAGAATTCTCAAATCTTGGCTTGATAGGGAGATGTTCTCCAGACTGTAATGGAGTTGCTCTCTGCCAAACTCCCTCCATGTTGTGTCTTTTCTTGTTATTTTCTAAAACACAAAGCCAGAAGTTAATAAGTGGGTTTAGTTTTAAGAAGAAGTTATGAACAAGAATGAAGAATGTATTTCCAAATTTGATCTCAGTTCCATTATCTCAAAATAACATAGCGATTTTACCACACTATGTAAATTTTATTTAGCAATCACACTTCTGTATACAAAAGATAGACAAAGAAAAAAAGTGAGTAAATAGTTCTCAACCAGAAGTTTATGTTTATTGGAAAGTAGAGGTGGAGAAAGCATATGAATGATGGAGCTATAATGGGAGAAGAGTTACAGGCTGAAGAACTTTTAGGAACAAAGATGTTTTGTATGTGATTTTATTTCTTTGGTATTGTGGAAGGATAACTAACACAATTAAAAATTTAGTGGGAACAAGAAATTAGATAAAAGGTAACCATAAAAACTGGAAGCACCAAGAAAGTATGTGTGTGTGTGTGTGTGTGTGTGTGTGTGTGTGTGTATGCATATGTGTACGTGTAAACATGCAGGCACTTGTGTATGTAAGTACACATGGTGGTCATATAACAACATAGGTTGTTATTCACCAGGAGTTGCTCACTTTCTTATTTATTTATTTATTTATTTATTTATTTATTTATTTATTTTGAGGCAGATTCTCTACCCAACAAACTCCAGTCCAACAGAACAAACGCACACTATGTCTGTATGTTTTTCACTCTGAGTTTTCAAAATCAAACCAAATTCTCTTGCTTGTAAGCCAAATTCCTTACTGACTTAGTACTACAGTGTTTCTTCAATGTACTGTAGCACTTTTCAGAAGGGTTTTCAATTTGAGAATAAGGTTGAACTAATTTTACATTTCAAAACTAATGTGATCTAGCTGACCTTATATTAGACTTTAATTTCTTCCTTTGATAAACAACTTCTTAGAGTTCTAAATATTTATAGAAAAAGAAATATTACAATATGGACTAAGTTGTGATTTCCAAGTAAACATTGGGTTAGACTTCAGAGTTTTCATTGAAATCATTTTCAGGAGTTTGGTGATGCCATTTTAAAAAAAAATATTTCTAGTTGGCATACTTTTCATGAAGTTGTAGAATTTGAGTTCTAACAGAAGTTAGATATGAAGATTCCTAATTCTATCCAGTATTCACAGGAACATTTTTGCATATGCTTATATAGTGTTGGGCCCTTCTGAGGCAGCAGGGTTGAGGCCCAGTGTAAATTCCTAAGCCTTCCTAGAGTTTGGCGACCTGTCTTTGGCCATAAACTCCATGTGTGAGTGACTCAGCATAGCCTTATCTAAGACCACCTCTGCCTAACCTCTGCTAACATACTATTGGCCCTTTTCCCCCACCCCACCTACCCCATCCCAAGACTCTCACTCCCCTCTCACAGCCCTATATAAGCCCCAGACAGACTGATGCAATAAAGTGAGTTCTTGCTTCCACAAGGCTCCCGACTCAGTGTGTGATTTCCCCTGGGGGCTGGGTGTGCTGGGTCATCAATCATCATCTTGCTCCAACCCCAGGGAGAGGCTGGCTGGTCCGGTTCTCCCTCTGCCCTATTCTGGCAGACAGAAAGAGTCCAGCAATATAGGTGTAATGATGTTCTATAGTTCTATAGCTAGTAGCAAATTTCTATAAATTTAAAATGTTCTATAATTAGTAGCAAATTTCAATCTAAGATTTAAAATATTATAAATATAAGTTACATTATTACTACTTTTAAATAATTATAGCTTAAAATATTAATGATTTATTTACCAATTCATACTTTCTTGATAGTGGCTCCCTTAAATACAAAAGGTGATAGAAATATTATTATTTGTTGAATATTTTTAACGAGTTGGTCAAGAATGCCTATCATTACATCATTTTTTCCCTATTTCCTACTTAGTTGTTGGGTAAGGAGTATGCTGGCAGACAATTATTTTTCCTATTAGTCATTTTCTCATGCTTTTCTTCCTAAGTTAAACTTATTTTTAAAAGGCAAATTTTTATTCCTAACTTGAAGTCTTAAAAAATCTGTATATTCTAGAGCCCACTAACCTAATTTACCATCAAACTTAAATCTGTGAAAGAGAAACTATTTCCATCACACAGAAACAGATAATCTAGGTGACAAGTTTGAAGATAAACTTACTGGTGAAAGCCTACTTTTATTAAAAATTGTAACTTTTATTAAAAAGTAGTGACAACAAGAAAAATCTTACCTGCTGTTAGTAAGTTACTGTCATATGGGAAGAAGTGAGTTTCTTCTACATTTAAATTGAATTCAGGTACATTTACATATTGGCCTTCAACTTCACTGTATCTTGGCAAGCTTTGACTGCGCTGGTGCTGGAGCTTTGGGCGCTCAGGCAACAATGGGAAAGGGCCTTGTAGAGCCTGGAAATGTTGAACCTTTGGACGGATGGTTACTTGATTCTCTTCTGATGTTAGCTTGTCGTAACTGTTTTCTTCCTTGGGAGTAGTTTGGAGAACATGGAGCCCCTCGCTGTTTAGTGGTGCCTCTAACAGCTCTGCCCAGGAACGCCGAAAGATGGATCTTTCTCTGAAAGGATACATGCTTCTTGCTACTTCCATATCATCACTTCCTGGAGACTCTGCATTTTCTGGAGATTCCATCCACAGATTTCTTGGGGTTCCTGGGCGACTGTATTCTGAGGATGGTGAACATTGATTTAGTAACGCCTCCAGGTGTACAAACCCAGTGAATTGCAAAGTTGGAATTTCTGTATCATCTAGCTCCTCCTTTCCAGGCACACCGGCAACAAGTATTGCGGTGCCTTTCCCCCTTTCCTCTGGACTGGCAATTCCTGTAACGTCTAAGCGTTGAAATTCTGGTAACCCTGGAGACTTAATTGGTACTTTCTCTAGGCGAAGAAGCCCTGAAGTTTTTGGTTTTACAAGGGCACTGCTTTCTAACTTCTTAGTTATTGGGGGGGTGGTAGCCATCACCACCTGACTTGTAAGCCCCAAGTCCCTCTGATGGATACCTTCAGGGGTGGCTTGCTGGGAGACCAATGTTGGATTCTGTTGTTTTTGTTTTCTGGCCCTTTCCCGAGTTTCCGTATTAATAGGACGGAAATAAATGAACTCGTCAGAAATATTTTGAGGGCGTCTGTATTGGAAGTTTGGATTCACAGAAACAATCTGAAAGAAAATTCAAATTCAAAGATACAACTCATTATGTATAATATTATACAACACTTTGAATATTCTTGAATCTGATACATTGTATCTTTTATTACAAAGACAGGCTGACACTAACTTAGGCACTATAGACATAAATTGATCACTCTAAATTAAAAAAAAATATGAATGACTCCCCAAAGTGATCTATTTATTTCAGGAACAGATTATTTTATTCTAGTGTTTCCCAAGTTTATTTCCTAATAACCCAGTCACAGACTCTTTGTTATCTTCTGAGAACATACATTATCAATGGCCAATAGTTTGGAAAACAATTCATAATTCTTATAACTTCATAATATGAAGGACTCACTTAAAGGTTCCTAGAAATACATTTAAAATATTTGTTTCTATTTTTGTATGTATGTCCATGTGACTGCCATGTATGCATGTATGCATGTGCTCATATATGTACATTGTGTGTATGTAAGTAGAGTAAATTTTTCTATAAATCAATTCTCTCCTTCCATCTTGTTTCTGAGGCAGTTTCTCTTACTACCTTGGCTGCTTGAATGTGTGTCATAAGAGTTACAGATACAAGATACCATATCTAGTAATTTCCAAAACTGAGTTATGGGGATAAAACTCAGATCCCTAGTGTTGTGCAGCAAGAGATTTTACTTGATGAATCATTTTTGCTGTCTTAGAAATCACTGAATTGACATAATGTTTATCTTGAAGAGACTGCCCTCCCTGGGTTACTAGTTCTTAGAGTAAGCAAGTTGTCTTTGAGAACACTTTTAAAATGCAAGCCAATTAAGCTAGAGCCCATACTTCCAACTACCCGTCTGTCTCCAAACCACTATCACCTGGCCAGCCATTTTAGGGACAGATACTGGATAACTAGAGATAGCTGTTATATCCCAGAATCTACAGAAATTATTCAAGCTAGTCTGTTTTGCTGCATTATCACTGATTTTAATATTTCCCATGTGTCCCCTACCTCATGTCATAGTATATCACTTCTCTTGGGAGGTCTTAGTATAGCAGATTGTATTTTCAATGGCTGTCATTCACTGATTTATCAAATACTAACCTCACAATATATGATTATATATGATAAATAAACATACCAAAAAATTATATTTGCATATGATAACCACTCTTAAAATTAAACTTTGGTCTTACACCCATCATTACTATGTGATTCTAGAAGATTTTCAAAAACCTCCAGAAGAATCCCAGAACATCAACAAAAGTAAGAATAAAGACACATAAAAGTTTTTCCAATAAATATAATAAAAATAAAAATCTAATAGAAGTATCAATATCGACTTTCAAAACTCTAGAAATTAGTCAGCTGTTTGGAGTAGTTTCCGATCATTTGTTCAGTGTGAGTGGCTGAACTGCAACAGTGAGCTTGTTACATTTTCATTTTCCCTGCTCCAACATCCAACATCTCCCTTCACTTTACAGATGTTTTACAACCAATAATTTAGAATCATGGGGAAAACCCAGAGCCTACCAACCACAGAAGAGATGAAATAGAATGAAATGATACTCACATACTCCCTCTCATGGAGTTACCATTAATTGACTTGCCTGACAACTACTTTACATTGTATTCTAATAAAAAAATAAGTAAAACAAACAAACAAATACACAAACACGCAGACATATACTTGCACACACACAAGCAAGGTATGGTCAAATTTATCACACTACTAATTATTGGTAACATCTGGTTTGTAAGGCTACTAATTTTTGTATTTTTCTCTTACTTTCACCATACAATATCTGTACAAATTAAATCAAAGAAAGAGTGACATTAAAGTAATAGTATTACACTGAAAAACAGACTAGTATTTATCAGTTACATATGGTGATATGTTATGTATTTAATAAACCCTGGAATATCAAGAGATCAACACACAGTAAAAAAACAGGCAGACATAGATCAGGTAGTTCTGGATCTTTGAGTACAAGGCCAAACAACTGGGCTTCAATGGCACACACCTTTAGTCCCAGCACAAGGGTGGGGGGTGGGGTGGGGCAGGGAGCTGGGAGTGGTGACCTAAGCCTTTAATCCCATAACTCCAGAGGCAGAGATCTTTCTGTGTTCCTGTCTGTGAGTTCAAGGCTGACTACCAAATAGAGTATCTCATGCCTTTAATCCTAACCTGGATGGGATACAGCTGGGTGAGAAGGGTATTTAAGACAGGTTTAGGAAAACAGCAGGAATTAGAAGCCACCAAGAATGAGGCTGAGGAAGCTTGAAGACAGTTGGGTGAGATTTGACTGTGGTGCTTCCTTTCTCTGATATTTCAGCCTTTTCCCAATATCTGGCTTTGAGTCTTGTGGTGGAATGTTCTCTGTACGATATAAATAAAAACTGTTTGGACCCATGCAGAGCACCGTAGAAGTGGGTGGAGAATCAGAGGCAGCCAGGTAGGAAGGAGGGGTGGAGTTTACTAGTCGCCATCTGTCCCCCGAAGAAGAAGCATGTAGGAATTCAGGTGAGCCACGGGCTGCAAGCCACGTGGTGGGTAGAT
>PVIH01008337.1:34722-59374 GCA_004025045.1 Sigmodon hispidus | reverse complement strand
TTAGCTAGTAATGTGCTTAAGATATGGGCCAAGCAGTGTAAAGTATATAAGCGTGTGATTCATTTCTTTTGGGGGACAAAAGCCGCGGGTGCGCGAACCAGGTTCCAAACCGGCGCCACACGTGCGCCAGGTAATAAATCTCCGGACCCAAACAGGCCGGGAAAAACATACTACAACAGAGTCTCTTTCATTACAATTGGAATTCGTGCATTGTATTATCAACTTGAGTATGAGTTTCATTGTCCTTTTTTTAATCTTCTAAACTCTGTAGCATTTACTATTTTATTTTTAGTATAGAAAAGTACATGTATTTGACAGCTCTCTTATTTTATTATTTTGAGAGTGGTAATGTGACAATATCTTTGAGATTTGATTAGATTAGGCTTTCTCCCAGAATGCTTCCATATGATGGTTCCAAAAACAATATAAGTGGTTCCATAAAATTGTTACATATTAAACTATATACTGGGAGAAAAAATAAGTTAAACACAATTTTAGAAGACTTCTCTGACTTGCACTCTCATCAACAGTAAATAAGGATTTCTCTTTATGCACATAGTATCCTCACCAGCCTTTGTGGTTATATTTGTTTCTCAACGATAGCTACTCTAATTTGGGTGAGATGGAATTTCAAAGTTCTTTTAATGTGGATTTTCACTATAGCTCAGGACGCTGAATATTTTAAAATACATATTGACCATTTTTGTCTTTTATTTTGAGAGCTGTCTGTTAAGTTTATTGGATGAATTACTGATTGGCTGTTCATTTATTCTATGTATTAGCTCATTTTCTGAAGTATATATATACTGCTGGTAATTTCTTTTGCTGTATAAAAGATTTTTAAATTTATGTAATCCTATCAATTCCTGGGTCTACTTACTGTGCTATTGTGATTTTAGTTGGAAAGTCATTGTTTAGAACTATACTTCAAATATTTTCCTTATATTTTTTTCACATTAGCAGTTTCTGTGTTTGATTTTAAATTAGAATTCTGATCCACTTTGAATTTATGGGTTTTTTTCTTTTTTCTTTATTATTATTATTATTATTATTATTATTATTATGAACAAAGAAGTCACACTTTCTATCCTTGTATATCCTTATTCAAGATCCCTTACCCCTCCCACCACATCAGGTCATTCTTACTTCTCCACAACTCCCCATCCCCTCCCTAGGCAGGCAGCAGGCAGTCCCATGGTCCCACTGACCCAATATTGCTTAGTTCAGACTCCACTCCTGGCAGATCCAGTTTTCTGCCCCCTCCCTCAAGAGTGAGTCAGGTGTTCCTCTAGCGGGAGTGGGATACAAGAAGTCAGACCAGGGTGTTTCTGATCCCAAGCTGTTCAGTGGTTGTGGTTTGCAGCTTGGGCATGCTTTGCTTTTTTCTTGTTTCTTTGTTTGTTTGTTTAGAGTCCACTAATGAATGAGTACATCCCCTGCTTATCTTTCTGAGTTTGTGATACCTCACTCAGGAGGATATTCTCCAAGTCCGAATTTATGGTTTTTTTCAGGGCAGATCTAATTTAATTGTTCTGTAACTACGTGCCCAGTTTTGCTGGCATCATTTATTGAATGAGCCATGCATTTTTTTTCCAGTAATGTTTTTGATACTTTTGTCAATAATTAGATGAACATAGCTGTGTGATTTAATTAGCATTCCCTGTTTTGTTGCATTGCTCTACATAATCTGTCTTTGTGACATTACCATGCTGATTTTGTTGCTCTAGTTCTATAGTATATTTTCAGGACAGGAAATTCTATAATTCTGGCTGTGCCCGTTCTGCTTAGAATTGCTTTGTTTCTGTATAGTGTTTTGTGTTCCCATATACATTTTCAGATTACTTTTGAAATTTTTGTTAAGAGCATCATTGGAATTTTGACTGGGATTGTATATACCCATTTTTTGTAATTTTAATTCTTTCATTCAAGGAATATGAAAAGTATTTTTACCATATATCTTTTTCAAAAATGTCAACATCTCAAATTTCCTTGTAGAGATCTTTTACTTAATTAATTCAAGTTATGTTTATTTTTAGTTTTATTTGAAGCTATTGTAAATGGGATGTTTTTCCTAATTTCATTGTCAATGTTTGTTATTGGCATGTATAAAAATCTGATTTTTGTATGCTGATTGTGTATCCTATAACATTTGTAGCGTTTATCATATCCAAATGGTTTATTTTTTTGGGGGGTTCCTTGGATCTTTTAATAGTGATTTCTGTAAATAAGGATAGTTTAACATCTTCCATCCAAGTATTATCCCTTTTATATCTTTGTCTTGTTTTATTTTTTTCTAGCTAAAATTTTAAGCTCTATATTGAATCAAAATCAAGAGAGTGAACAATTTGTCTCAATCTGGACTTTGGTTAAATGCTCTCAATTTTTTGTGTTATAGTATGAACATGTTATGCTTGCTATAGGTTTGTTCTATAGGTTTTATGTTAAAGTATGTTCCATAAACTTCTAGTTTATTCAGGACTTTTATCATGAAGACATACTGAACTTTGTCAAATGGCTCTTCTCTATCAAGGTCATATGATTTCTAACTTAAAAACCATTAATATGTTGTATTGATTTATTGACTTGTATATTTTGCATCCTTGGGTGAAATTGACTTTGTCAAAATGTATAATCCTCTTACTTTGATTTTGAAATAAATTCATCAGTAATTTTTTGAAAATTTGTACAATCATGTTAACCAGATTATTAACAACTCCCCTTTCATCTCTAATATTATTAATTTTGAGCTTTCCTTGTATCTTTGGGTTAGTGTGCCAATCTTATTAATCTTTCCAAAGAAACAACTGTTTTTATCTATATTAATTTCTTCCATGATCTTCATTATTCCTTGCCATACTTTGAATTTGTTTGACTTTTTTTCCTACAGCCTTGAGTTACATCAGCATGTTATTATTTAAAATCTCTCTTATTATTTTTAAATATGAGCATTTATAATTCTAAACTTTCTTCTTAGGATTATCTTAGTAGTATGCCTGGGGTAATGTTAGGTTGTACTCTTGTTTTCATTTTATTTAATATTTTTATACTCCCCTTTTGATTTTTTCTTTACTACATTATTTGGTTTCCTAGTATTCTATACCTTCTGAGGTTAATCTTATTTATTTGAAGTTTCATTCTTCTATATTTTGATGAGAAGAAAATAATTATTTTATTCTTTTTGCATTTGTTATGACTTTCTTTGGAGCTTATAATATGTATACGTGTACAACTATAATTTTAGAAAAGTTTCTATGCACTGCTGATAAGAATGCATGCTCCCATATTCTAGTGTCTTCTCTAATGACTTAATGCTATAGCATAGATCAGTATATCAATCCTTATCAGAAGCTTCTCCTTGCATGCAATGGAAATTAACACGGAGATTGCTAAAATGGTCAATACCCAGAGAAGAAAGAGTGATATGCTCAGCCATAATTGGGTTTCCTCCAAGGCTCAGGAATCTTTGAGAAAGAGGATGCAGAATGATTGTAAGAGGCAGCAGTGGTGAATAACATCAAATAAATGGTGTTTTCCAGATAGGACAGGACAGATGCATATATGAATTCATTGAAATTGTGACAGCATGCACTAGATCTGCCCAAGGTCCAGCCAGGCATAGAGGGTGGAGGGTGAGCATAAAATTCCACCATTTTCTGAGAAACTATTGATATTTGATAACTTGTGGGAGAGAAGGGGAGGAGGGCTGAAAGAGAGGGGGAGAGGGAGAAGGAGAGGAAGAGGGAGAGAGATTGTTTAATGATGTGATCCCCTAGTAGGTCATATCAGTGCTGGTTCCACTCCCATGACTTTCTGGGCAAAACAAACCAGACTCATCAGAGGACAGAACAACAGCAACTTAACTTTAACTTTCCTATCTTTTTTTTTTTAACCCTTTAGGTCCTGTGCATACATATAATGGCTTTTTAATCTGTGCTTTTTATGGGATTCCTGAGTGTGTGAACAAGTGGGTCTCTGCACCTATATCTATTTCTTGGGTCTTTTCTTCTTTTTGCTTGCTTTGTCCTATTATGATGTGTTTTATCTTATTTTATTTTATTATTGTCCCTTAGATGTATGTTTTTTCTGTAATAATAGACAGAGAGGGTGGATTTGGATGGGAGGAGAGTTGGGGAGGAACTGGTAGTAAAGAGAGAGGAAAACAACCAGAATATACTGTCTAAAAATTTATTTTTAATAAAAGAAAAATTACAGAATTTCAGAGACATCAATGAGGACCCCTCCAAACCAATCTCTTCCTTAAATAACTTCATTTTATTATTCAAATTGATAAAATGCACCTATATATGTATGTGTATGTGTGTTTGCTAAAAAAGGGAGTTGTTATTTTTGGTGAAGATTTAAAAAAAAAAGAAATCTGAAAGTTGGGTAGGAGTAGATAAGAGTGTGGAGAGTGTGGTCATGGGAGAAGTTGGAGATCTCAATATGATTAAAATATATTCCATAAAATCCTTTCAATATTTAATAAAATATTATTTAAAATACTTAGACATGAGTGTAATACAGTGCTTCTAACAAACGCTTTAAAGAAATTAAAGAGTTGTTTTTTACACTGTAAGTTTTAAAAATGAGTGTGAAAACAAATATTCATAAATAGTTATATTTATTGTGAATATTTCATAGAGATTATTAGAGAGAATATTAAATCCTATGTGTGTTTGTGAGCCAGACTCACATAAAACTTTTAAAAGTACATTAAATTTAAAGAAATGATTTCTACAAATATAGAAATATATACAACACAATAAAATATTTGTTATAAAAAAGAACAAATGTTCTTTGTGTTTTAAGGGGATTATTCTGAAGATATCCACTAAATCCAGCCACCTATGTGTTATATTTTTTTAGCACATGGGCTCATGTTTATTTACACTTCTCAAGGTATATGTGACACTGCTGAATTTCCAATTTCTGTGTTGCTGGAATTGTCTCTATGATGGCCCTACCTTTATTTGGATAGTATTAAAAGCTATAATATGATAATTACATTATAATAATACTAAAGTGTGCCATAATTTTCTACTTATTTATTATTTGGTGATTTTACAACATGCACCTCATCAAACTCAGTTATCAGTCCTCTCAGATTCATACCCACTCTTATGATCTCCCTATTTACAAAAAACCCATTCATGCTGCTCTTTTACTTACTGGAGCATAATTAAACTCCCTGTGGCTAGACTCTTAAAGAAAACAAGTCCTTCCTCATCCACAGCCCTGCCACAGGTCATCAATGCAGAAGTGAAGCACTGTGTCATTTAGCGATGTTCTAGCTTTGAGCTCTTATATACAATGACATCTTTTTTTTTTTTTAAGTCCACTAATGAGTTTGTGTTATAATTTATCTCAGAAGTTTCTTTGCCAATTTTTGGTTTGGAAGATTAATCTAGATACAATAGCTGGATTTTGGAAGTGTTCCACTACTATTATTTCAGAACCTATATGATATTTTATGCCTACTGATATTTTAATGAAATTGGAGGATCTGAGACTCAATGCATAAACATTATGATAGTTATATTCTTTAGTATTGAAGTTTATATTATCAGATATGAGAATAATTATGTTAGACTGATTTCCAACCATATTCTCTAAGTTTTCCTGTTTCGGTGAAGGTTTTCTTTCTTTCTTTCTTTTTTTTTTTTGAGACAGCAGATAGTTGTAACTTATTTTGTAATCTATTTATTTCTCCTTTGATTTTAGTTAGTGAATTAAGGTCATTTGCATTCAAAATTATTTTGAAGAGCTTGCTATTATAAATGCTTTTGTTGGCCATTCTAGTTGGTTGGTTTATTTGTAGGTTTTTTATTATTATTCTTTCCTGGTGGCATTGGCTGTTAGCTAATCTACTGTTCTGTATATGATTAATTTCTTCCTGGTTCTCTTCTATTTACCCATTGCTCTCATGAAATGCATTCATTCTTTTGTTTGTAGGTCATGAATTAACTTATATCAGTATTGAAATGTTCTTATTTATCCATCAGTTTTAATGGATAACTTTGATGAGAATAATTGTTTTTGTTGACATTTGTGTTCAGGGTTTGAAATATATCATTCCATGTGTTCCTTGCTTTTATGGTTGCCATGTCTCTGCCTTCATGAATTACCACTTCTCACTTGTAGCTTTAAGTTTTGTATCTGGAATTAACTGAAATTCAAGTGTCTGGGTAGACCTATGGGGGACTTTCTCTAACTAAATCATTTGAAGTGGATAACCCACCTTTTGTTTGGGTCTTTTAAAGTGGGAAGATCCACCTATGAGCCACACCTTCTTCTGGCAGCCTATATAAAAATCTTAGAAGAAGAAAGCACTTGCTCTTTGCCTGCTTGCTCTTACTCTTGCTGGCAAGTCCATTCCTTCAATGGCATTAAATTCTACTTCTTCTGGATTCCCATATATACTGAAGATGACCTGAGACAAACAGCCATGTGGACTGAACAACTACTGGATTCTTGGATTTTCTGTTGGTAAACAGCCATTGTTGAACTAGCTGGACTACAGCCTGTATGCTACTCTAATAGATTCCTTTTATACATAAATTTACACATGCACAGAAACAAATATATACTTAAGTGCATACATACATATTCATT
Source organism: Sigmodon hispidus (assembly GCA_004025045.1). NCBI lineage: Eukaryota > Metazoa > Chordata > Mammalia > Rodentia > Cricetidae > Sigmodon > Sigmodon hispidus. The sequence continues at coordinate 52,762 of PVIH01008337.1, read as the reverse complement.
CTATCAGTTATGCTCCTGTAGAGAACCCTGACTAATACAGCTTGTTTTTTTTTAAAAAAAAAAAAAAGTTTGATTGATTGATTCATGTTCTTGTGAATTTTTTATTTGGTTTTTTTTCCTAGCACTTCTGTTCCCTCGCTGAACCCTCCCCTCTCATGTCTTGAATTCTTCTCCAAGTAACTGACTCTTTTTATCTATCTACCATTAACTTTTTTTGTACGTTTTGAATTGATTTAATAATTTTCATGTCTAGATTTTGAATTAAGTTCATTACATGTTCATTTGAGGCCCCCATTTGGTTATCATAATGGTTATTATTAATATAAACTTGATAAGCTCTAGAATCACATAAAAGGTAGTCTCTGGTCATGCCTTTGGGTGGCTATCTTCATTGGGTTAACTGAAGTGGGAAGACCATCAATTGACTTGGGCCCCATCTCCTGGGATAGAATTTTGTATTGTATAAAAAGGATGATATGAGCTAAGCATGTGTATTCATCACTTTCTGCTCCTTGATTGTAGAAGCAATATGACCAACTGTGTCAAGCTTCCACTGTTAGGATTTCTCCAACATAGTGATGAAGTGATGAATCTTAAGTTGCAATGGTGACTCCAGAATATTGTAGCTTACAGGACCATAAAATAGATGTCTGCTGAGGAAATCTGTGGGATGGAGTAAAACTAGCCTAAAAGAAAGGCTTTTCTTTCTTTCTTTCTTTTTTTTGCAGGTAGTAGATCTACATGGTTGAGGTTGCTTAAGCCCTTTGTAGCCCAGCCAGTTACATCATAAGCTTCAGATGCTTGGCATGTAGCTATGGGATTTGATGCTTATCATGCTGAATTTTGATTACTCTGTGACATTCTATATTAGAGGAGCATGATATTTTTATTGCATAGAAGCTTATAGTTATAAGATTGCTTTGTGTCTCAGATGAGATGTCAATTTTGGACTTTTAAACAACATTGGATTGTACTTTGCATTATGAGATGAACATGGGGTGGAGATGAGCAGAACATGGGGATACAGGGTAGAAGATTAGGATTTAAAACTTGCTACAGATTTATTTTATTATATGTGTAGGCTTGTGTACCTTTGCATGCCTGTGGAGGCCAGAAGGGAGTAGTATTGAATCCCCTGGAAATGGATTTACAAATGTTTGTGAACCAACTAAGTGTGTGATGAGAACTGAACTGGCTCCTCTGCAAGAGTAACAAGTGTCCTTAACCACTGAGAAATCTCTGCAGTACACTGAAGGAAGATTATAATCTAAAGTGGATGTTTGGGTGTCACGTTGACTGGAGATAGAACTGTGATAGCTAATATCAATCATCAATTTGATGAAATTTTAATCACCTGGGAAGCAGATGTCTGGACCCACCTGTGGGTGAGATGATCTTTATTAGGTTTATTGAAGTGGGGAGCCCTATCCACTCTGAGCGGCACATTTTTTCTGGGCAAGGAGTCTGGACAGTATAAAAAGGAGAGAGTGAAACAGGCATCAGCAGTTTTTGTTCTTTCCTTGGGTTGTAGATACAATGTGTCTAGATGCCTTCAGGCCATGCTCTCTTTGATTTCCCTACTATGATGGGTTTTAACTTCAAACTATGAGTCTGAATAAATGTTTTATCCCTTATATTGCTTTTGCCTGGGCTTTTTTTAAATCACAGCCTCAGGATAACCAAGAAAGTTATTGATCCTTTAAAAAAAATATTTCTCAAATATTGTTCGTAGTATCTTCCTGTTTACTCATGTTGAGAAGCTATTGGCTTGTGCAGGTATTATAGCCGAATGTTTTCACATACTTTTTTCCTTTTGTTTGATGTATTCTGCATATCTGTGGGTCTGTAGTTTTCCTCATTTGCCCACTATTTTAGTCTAGTCTATTTTTTTTATGTGAGTTGTCTTTACTTGGGTTTTGTTCAGTGAGAAAAATCAACCATAGTAACAAATTCACTGATGGGAGAGCAGTCCCATTATTAGCTTCAAGAGAAGATATTGTTCTCTTAACCTATGTCCTCTTTGAATTTTAGAGATAAGGGAACAACATAGCACTAGTTGGAAAAAAGATAGTTGATAGTGTTTTTGTTTTTGTTTTTGTTTTAGGACTGAGAGTATCACTATTTAACTTACGAAATGAGGGAGGAATGAAGAAAGTACTATGAAAGAGTAAAATTAGAGTAAAGAAACTATATGGGTTAAAGGTACAAAAAGGCTACAATTTAGGTGGGGGTGTGGAGAATGCTCAACTTCAGATCCCTTTCCTATACTTCTACTGCTACCTCCATAGTCTGTACTGCTTGGGATGTGTTCTCTATATCTTTGTGCTGTGCCATGTTCCACATTTTGCTATAACCTTCCCCAAATCTCATGTTTTCCTTGGTCTGCAAGGCTATATTATAGTTGGAGGGAAAGAACATTGCAGATTTCTCAATTTTAAGGTTCCTTACTCCTTTCCTGGAGTAGTGTCCATGGGTTGCAAAGACATTTTCCTTTCCTGATAGACTAAGGTGGGCTGGTTTTAATCTCTGCAGAGCTTGTATCACTTTTCATGGTATCAGGGTCAGACTGATTCTCAGGGCAACAACAGAGAAGTGTGATTATGGATGTTTAAAATTTTTCAGTTTCAGATTCCTTTACCAGTTTTCTAGCAGTTGTCTTACATTTGTTGTCCCTGTGGAGTTGAACCGGTTTGAGATTCTATCAGCACAATGTTGCTTTGGATGTGCCATCTTTTCATAATTCAGTCACTCATTTTTCCTGCTTTATTTCATCCCTATTTCTTTCTTTCCTTTCTCTCTTCTTCCTTCATTCCTATATTTCTGTCTTAGGGTTTCTATTGCTGTGAAAAGACAACATGACCACAGCAACTCTTGTAAAGAAAATATTTAATTGGGCATGACTTAAAAGGACTGCATTTTCTAAAAATAAGTAAATTAATAAAAATCAAAAAAAGAATTTCAGAGGTTAAGTCATCATGGCTGGACATGGCAGTGTGTAAGCAGACATGATGCTGGAGAATCTTAATCTTTGGGCAGCAGAAGTATAGACTGTCACACTGGGCCTGGCTTATTCATATATGAAACTTCAAAGCCTGCCCTCTTCCAGTGACACTCTCCTTCCTCTAACAAGGTCACACCTACTCCAACAAGTTCACACTTCCTAATAGTGCCATTCCCTATGGACCAATCATTTAAACATGTGAGTCTATTGGGGGGGGAGCATTCATATTAAATCCATCATGCCTTCCTTCCCTCTTTCATTCTCTTTTCCTTTTCTTCCTTTCTTTTCTCCCTTGTTCCTTCCTTCTCCATCTGTCTCCTTCCCTCCTTTCTTTCTCTCCCCTGTCCTCTTCCCTGCCTCTTGTTTCATGGTCTTAAAACATGTCTTGGCTAACCTGGAACTCACTGTGTAGCCCAGGCTGGACTTAGGGCAATTCTTCTGCCTCTACTACCTCCTAAATGCTGGGATTATAGACATGAGCTACTATATCCAGTTTACTATAGTTTTTTCTAAAGTCTGTATTTTATAGCATCTAAAACTGTGAAGGAAGGGCTCCAGAGATGGCTCAGTGGATAAAGGTGCACCCTGCCAAGAATGCTGTCTTAATATCAGTTCTGGGACTCATAGGGTGGACATGTTCTCTGATGTTCATACAAACACTGTGGTATATATATATATATATATATATACACACACACACAAACAAACAAGCAAACAAAACCCTAAATGTAAAACAACATCATTAAGAAAATAAAAAGAAACCCACCTACAGACTACTGAGATTCTTTGTAAACTTTAAAAATAATATTCTAATAATTTTATTATCTGAAAGTATATTTGTTATGCTCAATTTAGCTTGGCACCATTTCAATAATCAAAGAAATAAAAAACTTGTATGTTTGATGTCCACCTATCAAACAGTGTTAACTATATTAACTAGGACAATAAGTGAAAGGAGGTTAATTTAACTAGGACAGCAAAGCAAAAGGAGGAATTTTCCTCATATTTTTGTTATTTTTCCTCTAAGGATTATCCCATTAGAGAGGAATAAGTATTTCCCACCATGGATTTTTTACACAGAATCTTTGGATTATGACAGGGATAATACTGTTGACTATACTTTTAAATATTAGAAAGTCTGAGTTTTCTGAACATAATTGCTATTGATCAATACTGAAATACCGATATTACTTACAGTAGTTGCTTCTTGGCAAAAGTTACACCAAACCACAGGGAAGTTTCTATTCAAGGCTTTAACACATTTTGCATAAAGCATAGCACTCGCATGTCTGTATTCTGTAAGAAAACATAAGACTCTGAATCTGAAAACTCTATTATCAGCAAAAATTACAATTTAGTAAATTATTTCTAAGTGCTTTGAGGAATATAAAAACAAAAAATATATGTATTTTCCTCCATAAACCTTCCCCATCTTTATTTTTCTTTACTTTCAGTTCAGATAACATGAAGTTTTTTTAAAAAAATTATTGGGAAAATACATATGGTAATATTATTCAAAATTATTTTTGTTTTCTTGGTATCAATGAAATTGTAAGTTATTCCTTTATGACTTGAATTTATCAAATTGTATTTATTCATTTTGAGGGAACTGAATATCTCTCGGTACTGTTTCCTATTCTCACATTTTTCATCTAGAAAGAATAAAATTATATTCACTATTATGTGAGAACATAGACATGATTATCCACTATATTCATGATTATGAAATCATTAGTGACTGATCAGACATTTATTTGTTCTTTCAGTTATGTTCCATTCAAGAAAGAAAATAAGCATATAAAAAGGAAGTTGTACTTATCATTTCCAGAAATAACAAGCCAATATTCTTGATAAAGGATGATTTAATATTTAATTTTTTTCCTAAATGTTAGTTTCAGCCAAGTTTTAGAAATAAAAATATTCTGATACTATGTAATTATTCTTTAATAAATATTTGAATAGTAATTGTCTTGTATTTGATAAATACATTATATACCAAAACTTCTGATAATATTCAGGTGATATCGTATATGGAAATCTGTAATAATGATACATTTATATTCAAACCATATTTATGTGGGGTTTTTTTGGTGGTGTGCTTGGGAGTTTCGAGATAGGGTTTCTCTGTGTAACCTTGCTTGTCCTTGAACTCTCTCTGTAGATCAGGCTGGTCTGTAACTAACAGAGATTCACTTGCTTGGATTTGGCCTACATATGCATTTTAATGGCATAAGTATTTCAAACTTTCAAATAATTACCTTCATTAGCAGCTGCATTTCCGAAGGAAGAACCAAATGCTAACTGTAATGTCTGACAAACCCAACTGAAAAAAAGGAGGGGAGGCAACAGTTAATACAACAGCCAGAAATTATTGAGTAACTATGATATTTAAAAGAACTGCTGTTATTGTCAATGAAACATATTAAAATTCAAAAGGATAAAGCTTTCACATAAAATGTCAATGGTGTCTATAATGAATAGTTCCCATTAGAAAGAAGTTTTTAATACAATCACAGCTAGAATTAAAACAAAGGAAGATCATGATTTGAAGCAAGCACAATAATTATAGAAGTACCTCTCATTATGATATAAAAGAAAACTGCATCACTGAAAGTTACAAATCTTCTAAGCTATATAATCAATAAGAGATATAAATTCACTGATATATCAATAATAATATCTATGGCCAAATTTTCAAGATAAATTAGAAGTAGCATGATGGTATATAAAAATATAAATCTAAGTCATAATTTCTTATTCCCAATATACATGAATCATAGCAGTAAAGTCAGGGTAAATACTAGTAACCTAAAAATATGTAATGATTTTGTTAGTATCTGAACAATTTTTATCATGCAAAAGGCATGTCTCTGAATGCCTACACTAACAACAAAATATCACTCCTTCTACTAATTTAAATACAAATGTAACTTTTCCTATTTGATTTCTCTGAAAGTCAGGAATTGATATGTGAGCACTAACAGAGAAAGGTAGAAGTTAACCAGTTTGAATTATAAAGAATATTAAATGCTTTTGCCAGAAACACTTTTGCCTTCCTGGCAGGTTAATTATGAATATTTCAAAATTTCCTATTTAGTTCCCTTTGTTTAGCCCCAAGTATTTACTATCATGGAGACTGATAATAAAAACACTAATATTAAACAAAACAATAAAGAGAACATAATTATTAACTATGAATTCGACTATAACAGTAAAATTGTGATACTGTAAGAATATTGTCTTTTAAAAGTTATTATTATTGATGAGCTATATATACAATAGATTTCTGTTTCTTGGTGACAGTATAATTTTTAAATTTCTGGGCAAAATAATCCTGTTACTGGCTGTATTTAGTTCCTTACCAATATAAGTCACATTCTCACAGGGTTTCCTATTAGATCAATGCTCTATATTAAAGAGGATAGAAACTTTATTCATGTTTTACAGTCACATATCATAATATCAAGATTTTATTAAAAGTAAAATTGCACAAAAAATAAAATAGAATTTCAAATTATTCTTTTTTTAAACTAGATAAAATTGCAACTCTTTTTTTCTGAATTTCTGTTATTTTACACTTATGACTAGTGGCCATTTGTGGGTAAAGATTGGCTTAATGAAGTGAGTTTCTGGGAAGATCTTAGATTGTGATACAGGCATTCCTTGTCTGTTCTGACTACTGAACATAAATGCAACAAGACCAGATAACACAAGCTTCTACTGACATGCCTCTCAACCATAATGGGCTTTTAAATTGTTCTCCAAATAAAGTGTTCCACCTTTCAGGTGCTTCTTGTCATATAGTCAGTCTTACTAATTAGAAAAACAGCTAATAGAGAAATTTGATATTGAGAAATGGGGATGTTGCTATGCTAAACATGATCATGTGATCTGTAGGCCTTTGGAAATATTCTGTTTGAGGAATGTGGAAGATTCTGAGTTGCTTGCAAGAGAAGCCCTACAGCTCTCATAGTGAGAGTTCAAAATGCTGGAATACCAGCAGAAATGTGGATAGCTGAAGCCCAGTTCATGAGGTTTCAGAAGGAATAAGGACTCTCACAGGAACTGTGAGAGAGAAGATCCATGTTATCATTTTTAGCCAAGTATTTGGCTCCATTCTGCCTGTGCCCTGAAAGATAATGGATAATTTGTTTGGTAGAGAAAATTTCATGATAGGATACTTTTTAGGCTATGGCATGACTACTGTTTATCCAAGTCTACTGTAAGAAAAGGTAATAAACAATGCACAAAAAGGAAAAATGCATATGTCCTGTTTAGTGATTACAGATATACGAGTAAGTTTAAGTTCCCAACAAGGCAAGAGTAAAATAAATTAAATATTTAAATATTAAAACAATTAAATTTAATTGTTACATTGATTGTCACAATGACGATAAACCTAGGCAAAATGTGCTGGTGTAAGCCTTTAATCCCAGCAGCACTCAAGAAACAAAAACAGGCAGATGGACTTTGTGAGTTCTAGGCCAGTCTGGTCTACATAGTGAGTTCCAGATCAGTCAGAGCTACAGAGTGAAACCTCATTTCATATGTGCACATTAGAGAGCGGGGGACAGAGACAGAGACACCGAGGGTGTACTCTGTACTGAAATAGAAAAAAGAGTAGGACCTTACCTCTTGAAGGTGCTAAATTATAAAAATGCAAATTAATTTAAAAGAGCCAGTTTGAATTGACAAAACTACTGACAGGGTAGCTTGCTCAAAAATAACTGCATATGGAAGGTTTTTTTTTTTTTTTTTTTTTTTTTTTTTTTTTTTTTTTTTTTTTTTTTTTTTTTTTTTTTTTTTTTTTTTTTGGTTGAGACAATATCACCTACAACAAGGGGCCAGAGACCATCTTGAGCTGACAGAATTTGGCATCATCATCTATAAGCACCTGCTTTGCATATATGAACAGTATGAGTGACTCATTAAGGATTTTGTCAAGGATATAGAAATCATGATAAAGAAGGACACTGAATGAAGTGGTAAATGTGAAGCCTAAATTCCAATAGAAATCCTAGGAAGCTGAAGATACAAGAATATATGCTGAAGAAAGCTACAGGCATGCTGAAAGAAACATGCTACTTTAGGTGGCACTGATGGAGGAGCATGGCTATTGGAACACATTTGAGCTAGACAAAAACATTATGACCTCCACATGCAGGATATGCACTCCACAATTTGATAATTTCCCTGCTGGTATTTTTGTCTTTCTTTTGTCCAATATTTCTTTATTATATCTCCATTATTCCCTTTTGAAATGGGGATATTTAATCTGTGCCTTCATACAAAGGAAGTATGAGAATTATTTTTATAACTATATAAGAGACCCCAATTAAAAGATTACCTTAGGTCTCAGAAGAATCTTTAGAATTTTAAGCAGCGTTGTGACTTTTTTAATGAAATTAGGCTCATCTTTAATTTTTAAAATATTATTATTTGGTATTTACATCATGCACCCCATCAAACTCATCTATCAGTCCTCTCAGATTCATACCCACTCTTATGATCTTCCCATTTACAAAAAAGCCCATTCATGCTGCTCTTTTACTTACTGGAGCATAATTAAACTCCCTGTGGCCACGCCCTTAAAGAAAACAAGTCCTTCCTCACCCACTGCCTTGTCAGAGGCCATCAATGCAGAAGTGAAGCACTGTGTCATTTAGCTGTGTTCTAGCCTTTAGTTCTTGTATACAATGACATCTTTTTTTTTTTTTAAAGTCCACTAATGAGTGAGTACATCCCCTGCTTATCTTTCTGAGTTTGTGATACCTCGCTCTGGAGAATATTCTCCGAATCCATCCATTTGCCTGAAAATTTGAGGATATCATTTTTTCTTACTCCATTGTGTAGATGTACCAGTTTCTTAATTCATTCTTCAGTTGAGGGGCATTTAGGTTGTTTCCAGGTTCTATTACAAATAATGCTGTTATGAACATAGCTGAGCTAATGCTTTTGGGGTGCAGATGTGCATCTTTAGGATATATGCCTAAAAGTGGTATTGCTGGATCCTTGGGGACCTTTTAAAGGCTATAGAGACTGCTAAAGTTGGAACAAATGTCACTACGGTATAGAGAACAAGTTTTTGCCTGACTAGGTTAATTGGATCAATGTTTGGGCAGGCTAGACAACAGCCCCTAAAAACCAGTGGCTTCTTAACTGCAGCCCCAAAATAGTATGCGCAGTACTCACCTGGTCTTTTCTCTTAGATTCGGGAATGGTGAGGAGAACTGACATTAGTGAAGCTCATGCTACCTGCTGGGTCATGACTAATAAAGATCTTTATCTTTAATTCAGGAGTACCCCTCACTCTGCCCATGTCTACCAAAAAAAAAAATGTACAGACTTCTTTTTAGGTCTCTTCCCACTGGCCTAGAGATATCAACCTCAAGCTGAAAAGGTAACTCTATGTTCTAGCTACGTTCAATAACGCTGGAAAGTTGCTACAAAGTAGGCTGCTGGGGGAGAGAAGAATATGATTTTATATTCTCTGGACATTGGAGGCTACAAAATTGATCTGTCAGGTATGATGTACCCACTGGTGCAACAGTAACATGGTGGTTATGGTAGTAATTTTTTTGACTGGCTTTGAGACCTGCCTCATAAGAGAAATTCTCATAAACCTTGTCAAAAACCATGTCTAGGGAGGCCACAGACCCTACAGAGGAATAAACCTAGTATTGTTATACTAAATGGTCAGGCTGTCAAGCTGTCTTCTAAATATGTGTTTATACCCATATACTTGTGCTGCTCTCAAATTTTGCCAGGGAAATTTGTTATTTTTTTGGAGTGGGTAGAGGTTTATACAGATTCATAATAGAAATGCTGAGAATATATAAATGTTAAGTGTTCAGCCAATGCTGGGTCATTTATATCAATGTCCTCCCAGTCACAGTTCATGGAATCTCTTAAAAAAGATGAAGAATATAAAAATTGGAGAATGGGGTGGACAGTTGTGAAATCTTGTATTCTCAATATGGCATAGCCATTGCATACATGACCTCACAGCAGCTATGGTTCCCTGTCTAAAACTTGCACAAGATTAATCCAGTCAAAATTCCAACATGAATTGAGGAGGAGTTCCCAAGGTCCCAGCCCTAGCTGAAGATGTATTGGCAAGTTTTGAATGCTAAGTGTAATTCTTCTTGGGGCTGTGGCTGCTGAAAGCTTGCTATGCCCCACTGGATAGTTTCACACCCATGTGCAGTACTAACTGGACTCAGTGGGCTATTAAAAAGAGCATAAATTTGGAAGTAAGATGTGTTGGAGGAATCCTCACAGAGCTTTAAGGAGTTACTGGTGGTAGATATAACCAAACCACATTGCATACATGTTTAAATTTTTTTACTTTCTTTTTTTTGGTGACTCTGGTAGATAATGTATAAATTCTTAAAGTAATATATATTATTTTAATAAAGTGGTTGGAACCTTTTTGACCCTTCTTGATTTCATATTAATATATTATTGTTATAAAATATTTATAAAAGTGGATAGGATGTTTTAAGGATAATATATCTGCATTCATCTGGTAATCTCGAATCCGGTTTTAATTCTTTGGCCTATTTGTCAATATTCTTTGTCAACAAAGAGGAAAGAAATTATGCAAGGAATTTCAAAAAAGAAACAATGACAACAAAATGTGCTGTTTAAATGCTTCTATAAAAATCTCAAAATAAAAAGAAAACAAAAAGAAATTCCCAAAAAATCAATAAAGACATTAAATTTAATAATAAATAAAAAAATTAGTAAGTGTAGCATTGTTGGAGGGCTAGGCTTTGAGGTTTCAAAAGCCCAATCCAGGCATTGTCTCACTGCCTCTTTGTTACCTGCCAGGATGTAAACTATCAGCTACTGCTTCAGCACAATGCCTACCTACCTACCTGCCTGCCACCACACTGCCCACCATGGTGATCATGGGCTCAAGTTCCCAATTAAGTGTTTTCTTCTATAAAAAAAAATCTCAAAATATCTTTGCAGTGTGTCTGGACACTATGGTGTATGCCTGTAATCTTAGAAGTGGGGGAGCTGAGGCATGAAGATGTGAGGGAGCATTAGATTTCCTATGAGAGCAAGGCCAGTATGAGCTATGTAGTGAGATTCTATCTCACAATGTTTTCCCCATTGGTTAGTTGAACTGATTTTGTCAGCTAAATCCATTATCATCTTGTTCTTCTGTGTTCTCCAATCCCAAATCAATAAAGAAATCTTTTAGTCAAATATAAGCTGAAACTAATCTTGCCATGTTTTCTCACTACACTCTTTCCCATACCACCTCCCTCCTGTTCCCTATCTTCTATCAACCTCTTTCCCCATCCCTTCTCTCCACCACCCACTGCCTTCTCTATATGCCATTGTCTCTTCCCTTTCCTCTTCAATCTGTTTGAAAGATGTAATATGTGCTCAAAAGAATGAGGAAAGTTCCACATCATAGAAAATAAGCAAAGACAACCAATTAACTGAACCACCAGCATTACTTTTATTACTACAACCAAGGAATTACATGAAGAAATCACATAGCGAATTTCTCAGTCCACTCTCTAGCCAGTCTATCATACTGTTTCTTGTCCTTGCGGTAGATTTTCGCAATTTCAGGGACCAATGGATCATCCGGGTTCGGATCACATAAGAGGGAGCAGATAGACAAGAGAACTTTAGCAATTGTCAGTGCTGGTGACCACTCAGATCTCAAGATGTCAAGACAGATGATTCCCTTCCTGTTGATATTTGGATGGTAAATTCGAGTGGTGAATGTAATCTTGGGTGGTTTGAATGGGTAATCTGATGGGAAATGGATGGCCAGACAAAAGACCCCTCCCTGGTAGGGGCTGTCATCAGGCCCCATTATGGTTGCTTGCCAATGAAACAGATCTTCCCCCACAGGGCCTGCAGAGCACTGATCTGGAGGGTCGCGAGCCAGGTCCAAGAGCTCCTTTTGGATACGCTTGAGAGCCATAGTTCCCAAGATGTGGCAGACAATCCTTCGTACAGAGCCTGACAAATGGTAGATGGCTTTGGTGATACTAGGGCCCAAACATCTGTGAGAGCGCAGGGTGGCATATGGTTGGGGTGAGGGCTGGGTTGCAGGGAGGGCTCAATTGTGTTTGCAAGGAGTTATTCAGGAAGGTGAATAGGGTAGAGATAGGGCTAAGGGCTAGGGACATCAGCTTCTCAACTGTACCTGAAGAACTGCACAATTCTTTCGCTAGAATCCGCTGCTACTGTGGGAAGGCTGTGATGCTCGGAGGCCTCACAACTGCTGGGAAACACTGCTGCCCGGAGAGGCCTGAGCTCCTGCTCCGGGCAGCCTGCTAATGTCTCTGTTCCCAAGTGTTCACCTCCAGTGCCTGAGCAACTGGCAAGGGGTCATTGTGAGGTCACTGAGGACACAATGACAAGAATGATACCTGGTTCAGGACATGAACCACCAAGGTGAGAGGAATATGGGAACAGCATCAGGGTGAACATGGGTTCAGGTGTCAAACATTATTAGACAGTGGAAAATGACAGAAGGCACTCTTGACTGTATACCTCACCCAGTGCTTAGTCTTTGGCTTGGTAAACAAGGAAACAATACACCCTTTCATCGAGTTACCAGAATAAATAAGATCAACTCAATGAGTTCTCTCTCCCTATCACAATCTCTCTCCATGCTATATGTTTAAGTCACACAGACCGTTACCTCCATGTGTATCCCTAAGAACATTCTCTAATTTAAAAAGTTTATTTATTTATCTATATTATGAATAAAGCCATATTTTTTTATCCATGTATCCCCTTGTTCAGACTCCCTTCCCCTCCCGCACCTCCACATGACTCACTCTTCTCCCCATCACTTTATCACCTCCCCAGCAAGGGCAGGAGGTCCCAAGGTCCAAATTTGGCTTAGTTCAGCATCCATTCCTGGCAGATCTGCTTTCCTCACCCAAACATAAAGAATGGGCCAGGTGTTCTCTGGAGGAAATCGGCTCCAAGGTGCCAGTCCAAGGCCTTTCATATCCCAAACTTTTCTGTGTTTGTGGTTTGCAGTTTGGACATGCTTTGCTTTTTTGCTTTTTGATTAGAGTCCACTTATGAGTGAGTGCATCCCCTGCTTATCTTTTTCGGTTTGTGATAAATCCATCCATTTGCCTGCAAATTTTAGGATATCATATTTTCTTACTGCTGAGTAGTACTCCATTGTGTACCACAGTTTGTTAATCCATTCTTCATTTGAGCAGAATCTAGGTTGTTTCCAGGTTCTTGCTATTATGAATAATGCTGCTATGAACATAGTTGAGCTAATGCCTTTGGAGTGCGAATGTGCATCCTTAGGGTATATGTCCAGTAGTGGTATTGCTGGATCTTTAGGGAAATTAATTCTCAGGTTTTCTGAGAAACTGCCATACCGTATTTCAGAGTGGCTGAACAAGATTACATTCCCACCAACAATGGAGGAGTGTTCCCCTTGCTCAGCAACCTCTCCAGCATAGGCTGTCCTCTGTGTCTATAAAAGCCAATCTGACAGGTGTAAGGTGGTATCTCAAAGTTGTTTTAATTTGCATTTCCATATTTTGTATCTATTGATATTTGCTTTATGACCAATTATGTGGTTATTTTTAGAGAAAGTTCTATGTGGTGCTGAGAAATATGTATATTCCTTTGCATTTGGGTGGAAGCCTTTATAAATATCTATTAAATACATTTGCATCATAACCTCTGTTAGACTCCTTATTTCTCTGTTGAGTCTCAGTCTGGTTGATCTATCCAAGGGTGAAGGTGGGGTTTTAAGTCTTCCACTATTAGTGTGGTAGCTTATATGTATTTCCTTTCTCTGGGATTCTTTTCTGTGGATTATTGATTGTTTGTGGCTTCATTGGTGTATCTGGGATCTTTACGTTGGAATTTTCCTTCTGAAGGGCCGGACTTGTAGATAGGCATTGTTCAAGTCAGACTTTGCCAAGAAATATCTTATTTACTCTATATTGTAGTCCTCTTTTGGTAGTTATTGTCCTGAAGATTTCAAAATCAAATCTGTAACTAACCATCTTAATTTTCTAAGAATGCTCCATAGAACAGAAAGGTGAAATAAAGAAAGAAGAAAAATAGCTAAACCATATTCCTATCTACATTCATGAGCTTTATTTGTTCTTACAGAAACAATTTTGTTTGTTGGAATGATTGTTCCAATAAAAAAAAGCAACACAATACAATATTTCCTTGAGGGTTTCCAATATAGTTATTGATTATATGTGTAGAATTGTACAGCCAAATAATTACCATAAAATATGTTGGTGTGTTAAGTATATAAATTCATTTTGGTGAAATGAGTGCAGCAATTTAATAATTTTCAATTCTTGTTAAGTTTTAGTACACATATTAGTCATAGTTAAATTTTTCATGGATATTCTTTAGTTATAAAAATATTTTTTCAGAACTATTCATCTATCATCTATTCAATCAACTTAAGAAAATACTATTTTGACAATGCTTCATAAAGGAAAGAATATAGATCTCAGAATGGGTCTTCTACTATGAGGATAGAAATTTCTAACTTACTCAAAAGAAGTTGTAAAAATTTGTCATATGGTCTGTGAATGTATATTCTGTGCTTCTGAATGAACTGTTCTTATTATTGCCATAAATATTAAATTTCAAAGGAGCATATACGTCATTTCAAGTTTCTGAAGTTAGCTTCTAGAATTTTCTCATTTCTGATGACGATGAGATTGAAAATTTATCAAAAAATTGAAAGACATCAATCAATTCTAATCTTTTTTATTGGACAGGATACTAAGAGCATCAATTTTATTTGGGTTCTCTAAAGAAGAAAATGTGGTCATGCTCTCCAAATCCTTTTTGTGATCATGTCCCATGGACCATATATTTCTACATACAACAGCATTTCATCTTTAGTGGGGCTGACTTCAGTTAAAATAAAATCATTCACCAAATGTCTCTAATATTATATTTTTGAGTCAGAATATTGTTAAATTGTCTGTGTAAGCTGGTCTCACCTCAAACTCATAAGTCTTCTTCAGTCTACCTAGTGGCTGGAACTGTAATTGCATTCCACCATGCCCAGCTACACTTTATGTAGATAAGTCAATCCCTCTGCCTGAGCATCCTGAGTGCTAGGGATTATGGACATGAATCATGACACTCACTTATGATATTTTTAATGATCATACATGCTGTCAATTTGCCACTGTGAAATCTATCTTCAGTACTACCATACCAAATGATCTCTGTTAAGCATAAATCAATTACTACCATAACTGATGCTTAAAAGTTTTCAGTAATTTTCCATCATCTTCAAAGTAAATTCTAAGCTTTAGTGCTGCCTCATTTAAGTCCTCTCTAGGGAGAACTGATTTTCTTTCCATATCTCTACTGCAGCATATATTATAGTGCCTTGGCAATTAAACAAATACTAATCCTCTTAACCTATTTCATAGATTTTTGATAAGAAGGGATAGCGTTCATCATTTTTGTGCTCTTATTACGTACTACATACTAGGCCTTCAATATTTTCTGGATGATGCATGCATTTGTCAAAAATCAAGTAATATAATTTATAAAAATACTAATTCTAGCCTTTGAGACTAGATTAGATAGAGATTAGAGAAAGATTACAATTCTAATTTGTTTGCCTCACTTTTAACTCATGAAACATTTCAGGGCCACTAAAATAGCATACCACAATAAAAATAAAATGAAATATAGTGGGGTGCAATGTATTATTCATTTGGTAAATCTTCAAAAATATTCAAAGCCTCTTTAACTGTAATATGACATAATTCCTCTCTTAGCATAAAGTTATAAGGGCATATTTCTCTCTTCACATAGTCACTATAATACTTTATTTTTTTTCTTTTTTTCTCTTTATTTATTTTGTATTTATCAAGAAAACAGTAAAATGAAATTAAAATGCTGATACGTTAACAATAACTATAAAGAAAATAAAAATCATAAGCATGACTTATCAAGGGTGATAATGCAAATAAGTTTGCTACACATAAAATTACTTTGTGTTCAGCTTTCCCTCTGAATTTTTTTTCTATCCCTGTGTATCCTTATTCAAGGTCCCTTCCCCCTCCTGTCACATCAGGTCATTTTTTCTTCTCCAAAACTCCCCATCCCCTCCCGGGTCAGGGAGCAGACAGTCCTATGGTCCCACTGATCCAATAATGCTTAGTTCAGTCTCCACTCCTGGCAAATCCAGTTTTGTACCCCCTCCCTCAAGAGTGAGTCAGGTGTTCCTATAGTTGGAGAGGGGTCCAAAGGGTCAGTCCAAGGTGTTTCTGATCCCAAGATGTTCAGTGGTTGTGGTTTGCAGCTTGGACATGCTAGGCTTTTTTACTTGCTTGTTTGTTTAGAGACCACTAATGAGTGAGTACATCCCCTGCTAATCTTTCTGAGTTTGTGATACCTCGCTCAGGAGGATATTCTCCAAATCCATCCATTTGCCTGCGAATTTTAGGATATCATTTTTTCTTACTGCTGAGTGTACTCCACTGTGTAGATGTACCACAGTTTGTTAATCCATTCTTCAGTTGAGGGACATCTAGGTTGTTTCTAGGTTCTTGCTATTACAAATAATGCTGCTATGAACATAATTGAGCTAATACCTTTGGAGTGTGAATGTGCATCATTAGGGTATACACCAAGAAGTGGTATTGCTGGGTCCTTGGGGAGATTGATTCTCAGTTTTCTGAGAAACCGCCATACTGCATTCCAAAGTGGCTGAACAAGCTTACACTCCCACCAACAATGGAAGAGTGTGCACCTTAATCCTCATCCTCTCCAACATAGGCTGTCATCTGTGCCTTTTATCTTAGCCAATCTAACAGGTGTTAGCTGGTATCTCAAAGTTGTTTTGATTTGCATATCTCTGATGACTAAAGATGATGAGCACTTTTTCAGGTGCCTTTCAGCCATTTGTAATTCCTCTGCTGAGAATTCCCTTTTTAGATCTGAACCCCATTTTTTGAATGGGGTATTCAAGGTTTTGGGCTCTAGATTCTTGAGCTCTTTATATATCTTAGAGATGAGTCCTCTATCACTTGTACAGTTGGTGAAAATCTTTTACCTTTCTGTAGGCTATCATTTTGTCCTATTGACAGTGTCCTTGGCTTTACAGAAACTTCCTAGCTTCAGGAGATCCCACTTATTGATTGTTGGTCTTAGTGTCTGTGCCACTGGTGTTATATTTAGGAAGTGGTCGCTTGTGCCAATTTGTACAAGTATATTTCCCACTTGCTTTTCTATCAAGTTTAAAGTGGCTGGGTTTATGTTGAGGTCTTTAATCCACTTGGATTTGAGTTTTGTGCAGGGTGACAGGCTTGGAACTGTTTTCATTTTTTTACACACTACCAACCAGCTATGCCAACACCATTTGTTAAATATACTATCTTTTTTCCATTGAATGTTTTGGGCCTCTTTGTCAAAGATCAGGTATTCATAGGTTTTTGGGTTAAGGTCTGGATCCTCAATTCTATTCCATTGATCCATAAGTCTGTTTTTATGCCAGTACCAGGCTGTTTTCATTACTGTAGCTCTATAGTATAACTTGAAGTCAGGGATGGTGATACCTCCTGAGGTTCTTTTGTTGAGTAAAATTGTTTTGGCAATCCTGGCTTTCCTGTTATTCCAAATGAAATTGAGTATTGTTCTTTCAAGGTCCAAAAAACATTGTGTTGGGATTTTGTTGGGCAGTGCATTGAATCTATAGATTGCCTTTGGTAGAATTGCCATTTTTACTATATTGATCCTACCAATCCAGGAACATGGGAGAGCTTTCCATTTTCTGATATCCTCTTCAATTTCTTTCTTCAGCGATTTAAAATTTTTGTCAAATAGGACTGTTACTTCTTTGGTTATAGTTACTCCAAGGTATTTAATATTATTTGCAGCTATTATGAAGGGTAATGTTTCCCTTATTTCTTTTTCAGCTCTTCTATCTTTAGTGTATAGAAGGGCTACTGATTTCTTTGAGTTAATCTTGTATCCTGCTACATTGCTGAAGGTGTTTATCAGCTGTAGCAGTTCCTTGGAAGAATT
>PVIH01008337.1:0-34622 GCA_004025045.1 Sigmodon hispidus | reverse complement strand
GTCTTTTCATTCCCTTATTGATTTAGCTAAAACTTCAAGAACTATATTGAATAAATAAGCAGAGAGAGGACATCCTTGTCTAGTTCCTGATTTTAGTGGGATTGCTTTGAGTTTTTCTCCATTAAGTTTGATACTGGCTGTCAGCTTCTTGTAAATCGCATTTATTATATTTAGGTATTCTCTCTGTATTTCTGATCTCTCCAGGGCTTTAATCATAAAGGAGTATTGGATTTTGTCAAAGGCTTTTTCAGCATCTAAGGATATGATCATGTCGTTTTGTTCCATTAGTTTGTTTATATGTTGGATAACATTTACAGTTTTTCATATGTTAAACCAGCCCCGCATTTTTAGGATGAAGCCTACTTGGTCGTGGTGGATGATATCTCTTATACATTGTTGTATATGGTTTGCCAAAGTTTTGTTGAGAATTTTCGCATCAATATTCATGAGGGAAATTGGTCTGTAATTCTCCTTATTTGTTGTGTCTTTGAGTGGCTTGGGTATTAGGGTGATTGTGGCCTCATAAAAGGAATTTGGCAATATTCCTTCAGTTTCTCCTGTGTGAAATAGTTTGAGGAGTAAGGGCAGTAATTCTTCTTAGAATATCTGGTAGAATTTGGCACTTAAACCATCTGGACCAGGGCTTTTATTTTTGGGGAAGTTTTTAATGACAGCTTCAATTTCCTTAAGGGTTATAGGCCTGTTTAGGTAATTAATCTGATCTTCATTTAATTTTGGTAGATGGTACCTGTCCATAAAGCTGTCCATTTCTTCTAGGTTTCCCATTTTTGTGGAATACAGATTTTCAAAATATGATCTGATAATTCTCTGTATTTCCTGGGGGTCTGTTGTTATGTCTCCCTTTTCAATTCTGATTTTGTTGAATTGAACACTCTCTCTTTGTTTTTTGATTAGTTTGGATAAGGTCTTATCTATCTTGTTAACTTTCTCAAAGAACCAACTCTTAGATTCATTGATTCTTTGTATTGTTCTTTTTGTTTCAATTGTATTGATTTCAGCTCTAAGTTTGATTATTTCCTGCCGTCTACTCCTTCTAGGTGAGTTTGCTTCTAATTTTCTAAGGCTTTCAGCTGAACTATTAGGTCTGTAGTGTGGAATTTCTCTTTGTTTTTCATATAGGCATCTAGCGCTAAGAATTTTCCTCTTAAGATTGCTTTCATTGTGCCCACAAGTTTGGATACATTGTGGATTCATTTTCATTAAATTCTAGGAAGACTTTTATTTCTTTCCTAATTTCTTCCATGACCCAGAGATGGTTCATCTGAGTGATGTTTTGTTTCCATGAGTTGGTAGGCTTTCTTTGGGTTTTGATGTTGTTGAACTCCAACTTTAGGCCCTGGTGGTCCGATATATTACAAGGGATTATTTCCATTTTTTTATATGTTTTGATATTTGCTTTATGACCAATTATGTGATCAATTTTGGAGAAAGTTCCATGAGGAGCTGAGAAATATGTATATTCCTTTGCGTTTGGGTGGAAGCTTCTGTAGATATCTATGAAATCCATTTGCATCATAACCTCTTTTAGACTCCTTATTTCTCTGTTGAGACTCTGTCTGGTTGATCTATCCAGGATTGAAAGTGAGGTATTGAAGTCTCCCACTATTAGGGTGTAAGAATTGATGTGGGATTCGAGCTTTAGCAGTGTTTCTTTTACATGAGTAGGTGCCCTTATATTAGGGGCATAAATATTTAAGATTGAAATCTCCTCTTGACCAATTTTTCCTGTGATGAATAAGTAGTGACCCTCTTGGTCCCTTTTTATTGCTTTTAGCTTAAAGTCTACTTTGTTAGATAATAGGATTGCAACCCCGCTTGTTTCTTAGGACCATTTGACTGGAAAATCTTTTCCCAACCCTTTATTCTAAGCCTGTGTCTGTCTTTGTGGTTGAGGTGTGTTTCTTGTAGGCAATAGAAGGATGGCTTCTGCTGTTGTATTCTTCTTGATAGTGTATGACGTTTTATAGGAGAGTTGAGTCCATTAATATTAAGGGAAATTAGTGACCATTGATTGATATTTCCTGCCATTTTTGGTGGTAACTTGTTTGTATTTCCTTTCTCTGGAGTATTCTTCTATGGAATTATTGATTGTTTGTGATTTCATGGGTGTATCTAGGGTCCTTAGTTTGGAGTTTTCCCTCTAATACACTTTGTAGTGCTGGATTGCTAGATAGGTATTCTTTCAGTCTGACTTTGTCCTGAAATATCTTGTTTACTCCATCTATGGTGATTGATAATTTTGCAGGGGACAGTATTCTAGTTTTGCAGCCATGCTCTTTTATCGTCTGTATAACTTCTGACCAAGTCCTTGTAACTTTCATCGTTTCCATTGAATAGTCAGGCATTATTCTGATGGGTCTGCCTTTATATGTAAGTAGCCCTTTTCTTTTGCAGCTCTTAAAATTTTTTCTTTGTTCTGTATGTTTTGTGGCTTGATTATATTGTGGTGCACTTACTCTTTTTTGGGGTCATATCTATTTGGTGTTCTGTAAAGTTCTTGTATCTTTATAGGCATTTCCTTCTTCAGATTAGGGAAGTTTTCTTCTATGATTTTATTGAAAACATTATCTGTGCCTTTGAGCTGTTATTCTTCTCCTTCTTCTATTCCTATTATTCCCAAATTAGGTATTTTCATGGTGTCCCAGATTTCCTGAACATTTTGCGTTATGGCTTTTTTAGTTTTAGTATTTGCTTTGACTGATATATCTATTTGAGCTACTGAGTCTTCCACTTCAGAGATTCTATTTTCCATCTCTTGAACTCTGTTTTTTATGCTTGTATCTGTGGTTCCAGCTTTTTTCTTCAGATTTTCTATTTCCATCTTTGCCTCACTTTCTGCCTTTTTTATTGCTTCTATTTCAGCTTTTAGTTCCTGGCATGTTTCTTTCATAGATTTGTTCATCTCTTCCAATTTTTTGTTTGTATTTTCTTCTATTTCTTTAAGGCTATTTTTCATATCTTCTTTGAGAGTTTCGATGATCATCAAAAAGGAATTTTTGGTATTGCTTCTTTCTGTTTCCTCTTCATTGCTCAGTTCAGGTCTTGTATTTGTAGGATCGCCACTTTCTTCTAGAGTTTCCTTGTTGTCCTTTATATTATTATGTAAGTTTTTGCACTGGCGTCTGCCCATGGCTTCAGTGGTTCATGATTAGGTGGCTCCTAGTCAGTTGTGGCACTCAGGCTTGTGTGCCTCCTGTCACCTCTGAGGAAAAGGTCTGCTCAATCACTACTTCTGCACTGTGCAGGGGACTGAATTTCAAGTCTTCAATCTTTCTCTGTTTGACCAATTTGAGGTGGGGTGGTGGCTGTGCAAACTCCCTTAGCAGTAGCTGGGGGGATCGTGGCAGGCAGAGTTTATCTCGGCCTGCTAAGGAGTGTGCTGGGACACGCTCTGCAGACAGCACCCGGTCTCTAAACTGAAACCGGAATCGATCTGAACTCAACTCTCCCTGGCTGGGATACAGGTGCTGGGGCCTGCTGACCCCTCCTCACCTCTGGGCAGGGTCTGAGTCTGTCCTTCAGGATCCCCAGTCCTTATCTGTTCCCTCAGTTGGAGGTGGGTAGCCGTACAAAATCCCTCAGTAGCAGCTGGGGGGACTGTGGCAGGCAGAGTTTATCTCCTCCTGCTACACAGTGCGCTGGGACATACTCTGCAGACAGCACTCAGTCCAGGGACCAGAACGGGAATCGATGGGAGCTCAACTCTCCCTGGCAGGGATACAGGTGCTTGGGCCTGCTGACCCCTCCTCACCTCTGGGCAGGGTCTGAGTTTGTCCTTCAGGGTCCCCAGTCCTTATCTGTTCGCTCAGTTGGAGGTGGATAGCCATACAAATTCCCTCAGGAGTTGCTGGGTGGACCATGGCAGGCAGAGTTTATTTCCTCCTGCTACAGAGTGTGCTGGGACATGCTCTGCAGACAGCACCCGGTCCCAGAACTGCCACTATAATACTTTAATTGTGAATAATGAATTGTAAAATTTTAAGAACAAAAAATCCATGCAAGTGTTATTTCAATGTGATATCCTATTGAAACACATATTTAGTGCCACAAAGAGAGCCTTATTATATCAAGGTGATGCTGGCTTTCACAGGATCATGCTCATGAGACTTTTGTTTCACAAGCCTTTGTGTGGTCATATAATTTTATTTCTTTGGGACAAATGCATAAGCTGGAATGGCTGGATCATACATATTTTAGGGTATATATATACATATGTATATATATATATATATATATATATATATACCCTACACATTTTAGAAACTAGAAGATATATAATTTGCAGCATTTCCATTTCTAGCAGCAATATGTGGATATTCTAGTCACTCTGTACTTTCAATAGCACTGTATTTTCAGATTATTTTTTGACAATTATTAGTAAGTGATACAATGACTGAAAGGCATTGGAAATTATTTTTGTGATTATTTATTATCTGGATGTCTTTAATAACCAAATATCTGGTCAAATATTTTATTTGTAATTTTTATATTCATTCATTGAATTTTGGGAATGCTTTGTATATTTTGGATATAAGCATATTCAAATACATTATTTGCAAATACTTTCTCTTATGTGGTTTGTGTTTTAATTTTCTCTATTATCAGTCAAAAATTAGATATTTTTATTTCAATGGTCCAATTCATCAGTATTATTTGAGGATTGTGACTCTATTATTTTACTTGTAAAATAGCTGTTCTGCCCACTATTATGAAAGTTTATCCTACTTTTTCCTTCTTTTCTTCCTCCTTTTTTTCCTCTTCCTCCTCTTCTCCTTTGGTACTTGAATGCATGCATGCGTGTGTGTGTGTGTGTGTGTGTGTGTGTGTGTGTGTGCGCGCGCGCGCGCGCGCATGAACGCATGCACATATGTATGTGTAGGGTCTAATGTATCTCTTGAAACTGGCCTCAAACTTGCTCTGTATATGATAACCCTGATTTTTGATCTTCCTGCCTTTGCCTTCAAGTGCTGGGAATATATGTAAGAGCCATCATGCATGGTTTATGTAGTTCTATGGAATCTAGCTAGGTGCTTTTTGCATACTTATTTTTAAAGAATAACACTTTATATTCATTAATTCCACAAAAAAAATATAGTTGGTTCAAGGAGGCCACCACTTATTTGTCCAGTGAGAACTCTCTCATGGCCATTCAGACAGAAGTAATGGAGTCTTTAGCAAATAGGTTTACTCAGGATCCACACTTTCACTATGAACTATGTAGAGACTGTTTCAATTTCTTCAGTTTGAACTTCTTGATTAGATTAAACCATTTGCGATTCTGCACTGCTGCAACACCTCATTGAAGTCCTCACAGAGCTTGACGTCACTCTGGTTCTGGGCACACTCCAGAAACTGTCTGATCTCAAGGGAGCAGTGCCCACAAGCAGCTGGGTACCTTGGGGCTCCTGGTAAGTGATGCCAGGCTTTGCAGGCTCAGCATTACCACCTCCGCTGAAGGCCTCAGTGACAGCTTGGCCCAGGGTGTGCCCCACTGCAGAGCCCACAGCCACACCAGCAGCAGTGGTTGCCATCTGGGTCATCAAGCCTGGCTGCCTGGATGCAGCAGCAGGTGAGCCAACTGCAGATGGTGCAGCTGCTGCTGAAGGCTGAGCTGCAGGTGCTTGTCTGGGAGCAGCCCTCATCTGAGGGTCCGGCTGGCTGGAGGGGCCATCCCGGAAGATCGGCTTCGGCTTCCACATGGCATCATAGGTACTCACTCCAAAGACCACAACTGCTGCTTTTTGCATACTAAGAAAGCACTTCACCAACTGAGCTCCACCCTCAGGTCTCTTAATTTTTTAGTTTCATGTAAATTTTTGAAACCAGGTTGTGGTAGATATCAAACTTTTTATATTGCAAAATATGTTTGGCTATTTTAAATATTTTTCAGTTCCATATGATATTTAGATTCAGTTTGCCAATTCCTATTTTAAAGGTAATATTTTTTTGAATTAAAATGACAATTATAAGTGGCTTTTAGGAAGTAATACTGTCTTAATACTAATGTAATGATATGCTTTTTCCTCTAATTGTACTTTAAAATGCTTCAGCAATATTTATCATTTTCTGATATATACTTTTTACATATATTTTATGGTAATCCCTAAAGAGGTAACATATTTTAAAATTATTACATTTTAATTATTTTGAGTGTGTGTATGCATGTGAGCATGAGTGTGGCAAAGTATGTGTGGAGGTCTGTGGACAACTTTTAGCAGTTTGTTCTGTCCCTCCACCATGTGAGACTTGAGGATCAAACTTAGGTCACCAGGCTTGAAAGGAAGCACCCTTATGTAATAAGTGGTCTTACTGGCCCATTAAAGCATTTAGTATATTTGAATGCTAATTTAAATGGCATTTTAGAATTTTAATTTTTGATTGCTTGAGGTTGAAATAAAGAAATACAAATGATTTTTATACATTAATTTTAAGTATTGCAATCTTGTTCAGTTCTATTACTCATAGCTTTCAAAATAATTTGGTTCAATTTTATATAAAGATAATCAGGTCATCTGTGATTAAAATCCCCATACTTATTGGGGGCTCGCTGACTCTGGGGAACCTTAATGGGACTGAAATAGGCCCTCTGAATGTGGATGACAGTTAAAAGGCATGGTTAGTTTGTGGGGCCTTTGGCAATGGAACCAGAATTTATTCCTAGTTCATGAACTGGCTTCTTGGAGCCCATTCCCTACAGATGAACATCTTACTCAGCCTAGATACTGGAGGGAGGGGTATGGTCCTACCTCAACTGGTGATTCCAGACCACATTGACTCACCCTGGGAGTCTTACCCTCTCTGAGGAAAGGATAGTAAAGGCAAGCTGGGGGATGACTGGGAAGAGGGGAGAGAGGGGAAACAGTGGTGGGTATGTTAAAAACCTTTTAAATAAAAAACAAAACAAATCTCCTCTATTCTCCTGTTTTGCTTGACAGCACAAAATAAAAAATCAAATATAATACTGAATATGGGATTAGAATAGATATCACAGCTTTCTTTCTGACCTCAGAGTGAAATAGTTATTTCAAGGTTATGATGTTAAAAGGTATTTTATTAATGGCTTTTTATCATATCAACAAAACTACTTTCCATTCCTTGTCTTTTTTGACTCATAATCAGTAAATGATATTGTCACATTCTATTTTGGTGTTCATTGAACTATTATTAATATAGTTTTAAAATAATTCCTATGGAAAATTATATGGAGTATTTTTCATGCTACTATAGTAAAAAATCACCATAAAATATCATTTTAGTCATTTTTATATACAGGTCATTAGTGATAAATACTATTATATTGGTGTTAAATAGCTATCAGAAACTTTAAATCATGCAGAATTGAAATGTATTTCCACAAAACACCTCTAACTTGCTGTGTTCTCACAGCTAAATTTACATTTTTGATTTTCATTACTTTAGGAATTGTACAGTGTTAGTACTTTTATAGCTAGGTTTTTGAGCTGCCCTATGTGGGTACTGGGAACAGAGCTCATTAACATAAGTTCTAATAATGATCATGCCCTTTCATCTCGATTAAGGGTTAGCTTATTTCACTGTTCTTACAAGGGTACATTTCGATTGTTAACTTATGAACTTATTTCTTTTTTGTGTATGTGATTGTGCTGCTGAGTTTTCTCTCTCTCTCTCTTTCTTTCTTTTTTTTTTTTTTTACCAATTGACACAAATGAGAAACACTGGTGAAAATAGAATCTTAATTCACAAAAAAACCTCCATAGGATTGGCCTGTAGGGCATTTTCTTAAAAAATGAGCAACGTAGGAGGTGCTACTTATGCAGATGTTTCTGGAGAACATATAAAAGCCGGCTGAGGGGCTGGAGAGATGGCTCAGCAGTTAAGAGCAGACTGAGGAATCATGGGCACCCAGCAAGTAACCAAGTTCCTCTATGGTCTCTCCTTTGGTTTCTGTCTCTAGGCTGAGTCCTTAATCTGATTTCCCTTGTTAATGGACTGTGGTGGAGACACGTAAGCCAAATAAACACTTTGTTCCCCAAATTTGTCATGATTTTATTGCAGCATCAGAAAACAAAATAGAACAGTGTTTATGGTTATAATTTCCCTGTTAGCATTGCTTTTGCAGTATCTCATATGTTTCTAGAATTGTTTTCATTTTATTCATATAAAAGTATTTTAAATTTCTCCTTTGACTTCTTTGATTTATGGTTGTTTAATAGTACATTGCTTAAATACAACATATTCATGAATATTTTTAGTAAAACAATTGACAACTGAAGTATTATTTTAAATGAACACAAAAAGTAGAAACTAAAAATAGGTCAATTAAGTTGCTAAACTTTTTTCCCAAATAGATAGAACTTAAAGTTGAATTTGACTTATACTTACTGGAGAAACCAAGAGAAAGAAGTTCTCAGTATATGAAACTTATAATTTCTGATAAAAAAATGGTTGTCTGTCTTTTATAAATGGGATAAATTTTCTACATAAATTTCTAGCCCTGTCTTTTTTGTCTAATGTGTCTTTTAAGTTCCCTAGGTATCATGTTAACACCTATCATAAACAGAATAAACACTTATTAACTAAAAACCAACATCTCATAGTGCACTTTATTTTTGCTGCATTAGGAATTTATAAAATAAGTTCAATCAGATTTAAGAAACAGTGCAGTCCCAGATTTACTTAGTTGTAGTATATTTACTAGAGTGATCTATAAGATTCTGCACGATAAGATGATATATTTCTGTGTGTTTCATCAGCTAATAGCTACTATTTGGAGTTTTCTGTTTATAATTCCATTCCTGGCTTTTGAAATACTGCTTTGGGATATTGAATGAACTTACTGCTCCTAAAACTTTTTGGTCTCAAATTCTATGCTCCTTATCTATTAAGATGAAAATAGTGAGTTAACATTCAATTGGTTTATAGATGGCCAAATTTAAAACAAAATTGATCTCAAATTGTAACAACTTTCACAAAATTTCAACAAATTCTATTTTTTTAACTTAAAAGCTACATTCACATATATTTCTTTTAATAATAAAATCAAAATGTTGAGTGTCTTTTTTATGTCAAATTAATTAAGGGTTCTGAATTATCAGTAAAGATCTTTCTTTTTCTTTTTTTCTTTATCAGTTTTTCTTTTTTTATTACAATAAAGTCATACTTTTTATCTGTGTATACCCCTTGTTCAAGCTCCCTTCCCCCTCCCACCCTTTCCGGTCCCTCTCTCTTCTCCACATCACTTTGGCAGCATTATTCATAATAGCAACAACCTGGAAACAACCTAGATGCCCCTCAACTGAAGAATGGATTAACAAACTGTGGTACATCTACACAATGGAGTACTACTCAGCAGTAAGAAAAAATGATATCCTAAAATTTGCAGGCAAATGGATGGAATTGGAGAATATCCTCCTGAGCGAGGTATATTTTTAGTAAAACAGAAAGATAAGCAGGGTCATTAGTGGACTCTAAACAGAAAAGCAAAGAGCAAAACATGTCCAAGCTGCAAACCACAACCACTGAACAGCTTGGGATCTGATACATCTTAGACATCTTGGATCCCACTCCCTCCCGGGGAACATCTGACCCAGTCTTATGCTGGAGTGAGAAAAGCGGATCTACTGGGGGTGTGTGCTGAACAAAGCCACATTGACATCTTTATTTTTCTACCCCTTTATAAAGATATATTTTTAAAACTTTAATCCCTTCAAAATACACTGAATGTTATTTAGTGGTCAACTGACTGGTTCATTCTAGATAATTTTCCAATGTGTTTCTGTTCATTTTGTATGCATTTGCATTTGTCTGTGTGTGCACACATCCATGCTTGTGTGGGTGTGCACAAACAATGGCAGGTGTATTATAATGCATTAATTGGTCAGGAAAACCTGCACATGTGGGAGTCAGTGCACTGTTTTCACCACATAGATCCTGAGGATGTAGTTCAGATCATTAATCTTGGCAACAAATTTCTTCATCGTACCCTTATGCTTTTTTTTTCTTTTTATAGAATAAAGTCTCATTTTTATCCATGTATCCCCTTTTTCAAACTCCCTTCCCCCTCCCAACCCCTCCAGGTCATTCTCTCTTCTCATACCCCCATCCCCTCCCTAGAAAGGGCAAGAGGACCCAAGGTGGATTAGTTCAGTATTCACTCCAGGAAAGTCCGATTTCATTATTCTAATATTGAGACTGGGTTAGGTGTGGACTGACACCTTGGAGCCCATTCCCTCCAGAGGAACACCCTTATGCTTTTAAAGCAATTTTTGACTTAAATTTTATTTTTTTATGATAGAAATTTGGATGTCTGTGCTTTCAATTAGTTTCCATTTCCAAGGGAAACTTTTTGCATCCTTCCATTTTCTATCCATGAGTGTTCTTCATAGTATGGTTCAAATCTGTTATTTTTAAAAATGAATTCAGACTGTCTTTGACTATAGAATTTATTCCATTTAAATTTAACTACTGATGTTGAAGGACTTACTATTGACCTTTGTTAATGTTTTTTTTTTTTTCATATATTGTGGGTATTGTTTCTCTCTGCTTTCCTTTGAATTTTATTCACTTTGTTACAGTGATATTCTCTGACATTCTTTTTTACCCCTTTGTATATGCCCTATAGATATGTTTCTTCTGGTTACCATTGCAATTGTATAACATATAATAAAGTTATAATCTTATATTTTCAATCGATAATGATTTCTATCACATTGCAAAACTCTAGTGATGGATCTTCACTCCTGAATTTTTGTAGAACCAATATGTATATTTATTTATTTATTACTGTTTTTTATTTTTGAATAAAGTCTCATTTTTTATTCATGTATTTCCTTATTCAAACTCCCTTCCCCCTCCTGCCCCTTCCAGTCATTCTCTTTATTATATGATATTAATATGTATTATTATTTTTTAAAATATTTATTTTAACACAAGTTATCACTATGTAGCTGAGGCTTCCCTTGAGATCCTACTGCCTTAGCAGGAATGTTGGAATTATAGATTTGTGCTAAGACATCACACAAAATATTTTTGTCTCAAGTATGTTCATAGCAGCATTATTTGTAATAATAAGAACCTGAAAACAACCTAGATACCCGTCAACTAAAGAATGGATGAATAACCTGTGGTACATCTACACAATGTAGTACTACTAAACAGTAAGAAAAATGATATTCTAAAATTTGCAGGCAAATGGATGGAATTGGAGAATATCATCCTGAGCGAGGTATCACTAACTCAGAAAGGTAAGCAGGGGATGTACTTACTCATTAGTGTGCTTAAAAAAAATGTAAAGAACACCCAAGCTGCAAATCACAACCACTGAACAGCTTGGGATCTGAATATTTAATATAGTCTTCTGCTGTTTATTTGATCTCAATACTATTCATTCTACACAATGGCATTGTTACATATTTCTTTTTTTCTTGCCATCATATTTTATTTTATTTATAAAATAAAGTCCTTTTTCCACGTAAAATTTTTTTAAAAAAGAAATAATTACCAACCACAAAAATTGTCATTCCACATTGGTACAGGTGATACCACTTCTGGCAGACCCACAGGGCAGCTAGGTGTGCATGTCTTAAAATCCTTGACTGTATTCTTTTATTGCAAAGATCTTCAGCTGAAAGCCCAGCTTTGGGAAGCTAGGGGAGGGGCCATGTAGGGAGGAGTGGCAGGTACAGGGCAAGCATCCCAAATCTCCTGTGCCTCCCTTAACTGTGGTGTTTCATTCCACATGGTGCGAGTCCCTGCTCCTCGTGTATATCAAAATGTGTCTTATCTGACCGAAGTCAACTATCCTGAAATATGAATTTTATGCTGTAGATTTCACACACATCATTCTTGTAGGAATGAGTAAGTACATGTCTTTAAGCATGTTGTGAGAACTGAAATGCCATAGCTGGAGCAGTGTAATAGAAAACCTTTGTTTTCTGGGGGAACTGACTGTGTGGTCTTAACAGCCATTTGTACATATATCTACAAGTCAAATAATGTCCCTATCTAGTGCTTTCCCTCTGGAGTATCTTTAAGTGAACCAAATGTACAATAAAAATATCAGCATCAAAAAATATTTTTATAAGTAGTAAGCATGGGAGAAATGCCCCCATTATTCGTCTGTCATGTGGTGGCATGGCACAGGAACAAACCCTATCAAGCAGGTGGGAGAAGTCATAAGATGTGCAGAGCTGTCACTGCACCTCATCGGCTACAGCACTCCGGAGAGAGGACCTCCTGCACACCAACCAGGCAACACAGTAGAGCTTATTCTGAATATGTATGTGTGGGCGAATTGACCCTGAGGACTTGAAAGCCTGAGAACTTGCTCATCACTGCAAGGGGTGAACTAGCCAAGGCAATTCAGGAGAGCTCACCATGGTGGTGAGGACAAAGGAGAGCTGGTAAGCTGACCGACCCAACTGTGTAACTACCTTGCAGCTGCTCAGGCTCAGGCCCAGGCCCAAGGTCATTAGTTGGTGCACCCCAACATCCACCCCATCTGTAATCTAATGAAACACGTGAAGGGACCAGCACTTCAGACTCAAAGCTGCTGGGATCTCCATGACACAGGGCGACAAGATATCCAAGAGGAGTTCCAGTGAGGGCCCAGCATTGATAGTGTAGTGAAGCAGAAACCAACGGCCTCAAACCAGAAAAATGATTCTTTACTGTTAACTCAGGCATATAGATAAAGGGGTTTACTGGCTGACTTATTGTGTCACACTACAGTTTCCATAATGAGATTGATTTTTTTCTTTCTTAAATTTTATAGTATTGGCGGGAGGGTGCAAGGGCAGAGAGGTCAGATACAAATGAAATTGAGATGCATGACATGAAAGACAAAGAATAAATAAAAAGTTATTATTGTTGTTTAAATTATATATAAAATTATAAGTTAGTTGGCAGACAAAAATTACATTAATGTAGGTTGTATGTTTGTCTACTATTACCCAAAATACAATTTCATATTAATGTAAAATCAAATATACATTAGAAGCTTCTTCATATTAGATATTATGTCATTTAACTCAGGTTAAAGAAACTATATTGATTTAGATAACATTTTAGTTGTGATCTCTTGAACACTATTTTTGTTAAATGGTTCTGTTTTCAAAGTGTGTCATTTCTTTGACTAAAAAAAAGGAAAAGAAAACCTTTGACATAAATCACTTTGTTTCAAAATTTCCCATCCAAGTACTATCCAGGCTTCACCCAACTTGGCTTCAGATATCAGATGAGATAGGCTAAGTGAAAGGTCATATAGCCATATATAACTTTGAATGTTTTAATTTTCATGTGTAAGCTTGAAATCAATTATATATCATTGTAGAAAAATACTTATCTTATTTGAAATGATCTTATGCTTACTTTGCTTACACTTCTTAAATAGTAATCAGAATTTATCTTTTTTCAGGGAAAAAATGATTAATAATAGACAGTATAACTACTTTTTTTCTCACTAACACTTGTAAAATTTTTATATTACATAAAATTCCTGAAAAATGGTTATGAAGATTTCTGAAATCTTGTTTCACATTATGACATAGTAATTTGAATATTTTAAATTTAACCAACAAAGATTTATCACAGAGTACTTTTAGTATTTCTTTGACTAGAAAAAAGTAATTGGTATGGAGAGAATGCCATGAAATACATTCACTTAGGCTGCTCAACATTAAAAGGTAAGGAGAATGAGTCACATGTTAATTGTCAGGGTTAAAACACTTTTGCTTTGAAACAGTTGAATTGTTTTGATGTTATTTAGTGCAGCCAAATGTCTCAAGCTTGTTTCTGTAAGTCATTTTGTATTTAATGACACATTTTAACTCTTTTGTGTGTCATTAACAAACATCTAATGGATTTAACTCTTTTGGAGCACCACATCTTCTTCTTTATGAAGACAAGAGGGCAACAGACATGATTATACCTAAAGACCACCTTTATTCCCTATTTTCTCTCAAATGCCAATCTTCTTTTACTTTATGTCTTGACAGCATAAAATTCACTTATTTTTTCAGTGTTTTTTTGGTGTGTTTCCAGGAGGCTTCTAGCTATACTAATTAGAATGCATTTTTTTTTTCTGGGAAAAATCACATACCTCCTCTGATAATTGTCAGAATTTTATTTTCTAATTATAACAAGTTATTAGTTAAATGCTTTCAAGAAGGAAGGTTTTTCTTTCCCCTTCAGACAATAGGAATGTTGTGCTTGGGTCTTTGAGGCATAAATTATAGACACTAGCAATGTACTAGTATTAAATTCAACATAATTAAAATTGAGAGTGGGATATAATAAACCCACTAAGGGAAGAACACCTCTTGCTTTTGGCATGTTGAATACAAATGTAAGCAATATTCTCTTTGAAATTAGAGGTAATTTAATTTAATTTTAATTAAGCATGAATATAAGAGCCTACTATAGAGAAAAGATCATTGTTAACGTTAGTCTGTAGGATGTAGTTTGAAATATCAAAAAAGCTTTCTTAAATTGGAATTAATGCATAGCAGAATATATTGTATTCACATGGAATATTTTCTGTTTCAATAGGAAAAACTGCATATATCTACTTCTATAGACATGTAATTTTATATATACAGAGATTAAAGGTCATATACTTGAAAGAATAATAAACTTTCAACTAATTTGTGGCAAAGAGCTATAGTCAGTTTACAGACAGCATAATAATGAAGATAAAAAAATGATTTATCAATTGTATTGTGCAGTCTGTCAAAATTTTAGCAAATTAATGTGAAACTAATCAAATAACACATATTTCCTCATTATACAAAACAATGTCAGTTGTGATGATATATATTTAATAAAAATAGCCTGAATAGTCAGAGGGCAGAGCCACCTATAGAGCCAAGCCTTGAAGCTCAGGGACTGGTGACCCATGCCTTTAATCCCAGCACTCAGGAGGCAGAGATCCTTTGGATCTCTATAATTCAAGGTCAATCAGAGCCAAAAGTCACACACTTTTAATCTTATCACTGAGAAAGTTAAAGCAGGAATTGAGATAGCTGAGTGGAGAAAGCAAGATGGCAGAAGCTCTTTCCCTTCAGCTGTGTTACATTTCTGCTGAGGACTGAGATTCGTTCAGTCTGAAGACTCTTGGAGACAGGAGCTAAACTTTTTGGCTAGGGGAGTTGGCTAGGTGAGAAGCAGCTGAGGCTTGTCTGCTAAGCACTGGCTCTAGCTCTCAGCTCAGGTGAAGAGAGGAGAGGGAACAAGATGATGATGATGAGGAGGAAATGCACAGAAATAGCTGACTCAAACTATTGGGAGTTCATTGGTTCTGAACTGACAGTTTGGGGAACCACCATGGGATTGAACTAGGCTCTCAGAATGTGGATGACAGCTGGATGGTGTGGGCATTTTATGGGGCCTCTGGCAGTAGGACCAGAATTTATCCCTAGTGCATGAATTTGTTTCTTGGAGCCCATCCCCTACAAGCAGGGGAATGTCTGGGAAGAGGAGAGAGAGGAGGAACAATGGTAGGTATGTTAAAAATACCTTTAATAAAAAATGACAAAAAAGTGGCAGTGGCTTGTTTCCCTGTGTCTCTGATATTTCAGCTTTTCCACAATATTTGGTTCCAGGTTTTTATTCATAATATCAAACAGAATTTGTGCAATAGTCAGTCTTTAAGATGCAACTAAATTTTTACTTCAATCAAGGTGGTCACTGTCAACAATTTTCCAAAGATTTTCAACAGTGCAAAATGATTGCACATAGTATACCTTATTTGCTTTGTAGTTGTAAATAGCAGTAACAACATCGTGATTATTGATGAATTCTGAATGAATATATTGTAGAAGTTATCTGAAGCTATTTTGGCTTTATTTTCCATTGAAAAAACACAGGAAGATAGATAATATACAGCTCTGATTAAAATCATTTAGTTCTTAAATTTAGGCACAATTTTAGATAACTTTAAGACATGGGAAATAAGCACTTATATCTACAGATATTTACATATAACTTCTGCAGCCAACATCATAAAGGCAAATGAATTGTGGTTGTATAAAACCCTGAGTTAGAAAGCATAACATAAGGGCATAATACTGTCTCTGCTACAGAATCTCAGGAGAATTATACAATAATTGTATTTAGAGTCATTGCAAACAGGACTGTGTTTCTAAAATTTCTTTTTTGCAGGTTATGCTTAGCAATTAAATGTTTAATTGTTTAAGACTTCCTTCTCACTCTTATCTGTCTTATGTCCCATTTAGTCCAGTGTTTCTCAGAGCCCTGGAATCATGAATCCTCAGCATCAGCCAGAGCCTTGTTAGATGAGTATGAATCAGATATGGACCCAAGAAATATTTATTTAGTAAGAGCCACAGTTATTTTGACCTTGAGAACCACAGATCAGATTGTTCTTACCTGTGATTATGACTTCAAATATCATATCAATGTAGATGACTTACAAATTACATCTCCAGTTGAATCTTTTACTCTGAGTTCCACTCAAAGGAACTGTCTACTTTAGATACCACAGGTTACATAAAGATACCTTGAACTGTATATGCTCCCAAACAAAACTCACACTCTTGTCTCATAAACATAATAATATTTCATTATCTCCTATCTTGCTGAAAATTATGATGAAATTCATCTTGGTTTATATGCCAGAAGCCATTCCCATAGAAAACTGAGTTGTTTATCTCCTGAAGGTATCTTGAATATATTTAATAGTTTTAAATTTCACTGCCATCATTATAGTCCAAATAAATCTTTTTTAATGATCTCTGTGTAAGCCCTTTTCTCTTGTTTCCAACTTCTTCTCTATAGAATCCTACCAATTTCTGAAATGCTTTTAATTCCCTTCTTTGACTTTTGAAATAAAGTTATTTACTTGATAGTTCATAAACACTTCAGAATATGAATGGCATTTATAAGTTTTTCCTCATAAACTTATAAAGTTTATAAACTTTATGTCTCATATTTCCATTTATTTCTACATTCTTGCACCCTGGCTTTCTAATACACTAAATCACATTAGGATAAAAATTAAATATTTTTTTTTAAAAATGCCATTATTTTTAGTGATTGAAAGACATACCTGTAACAAATTGTTCCTCAATATACATTAAGTGAATAAAGGAATGTACACTACTTACTAATTCATCTCATCCAAGCATGTACCAGCAAAGTAGAAATCCTTGATTCTTGCATGGGTGGCTAGGAAAGCACTATGGGAAAAAGGAAAAAAAGCAGAAAATTAATTTTTCTTTTTAAAAACTATTAGAATATTTAATACTTAATTTATATATATGAAATATATAAATATATATGCAAAATTTAATATTGAAGCAGCCATCTAGTAAAATCTAACTTGCTGAAGGTTATGTGTTAGTAACAGAAACTTAAGGAGAAAACTGATTTTTATCAGGCACTCAAAGTGTATTCTGATTCTTAAAAGAGAGAAAGGGACTGGTAGGAGGAGATGGAGGGAAGGATGAAGCTAAGATGTACTGTATGAAAAAGAATAAAGAAAAAGAAAAAATGAATTAGAGTACTATTGTTTTTAAGCAAACTGGTGTACTATCGTGATTTAAAATACCTGAGTTATTAATCAGATTCTACACTTGGTCAAAATAATGAAGTTTCCCTCAAATAATTCTTGTAAATTCCACTAAACATTTTTTCTATTGAGAAGAGAGTGACTGGAAGGGGCAGAAGGGGGAAGGGAGTTCGAACAAGGGTATACATGGATAAAAAATATGACTTTATTCATAATTTAAAAACCAGATTAATATGGCTCTCTTCTTTCTCTTGATTTGTTTTTTAAAGCAAAGAATGTGTCTATGCTTACAAAGTAATTTATATCTATCCATCATATATCTACTATCTATCTATCATCTATCTATCTCTATATATATCTACCTATCATCTACCTACTTACATACCTACATATTTTCTAGCTGTTTGGAATTAAAGACAGTACTTAAAGACTAGTATAAGTTTAGCAATAATATAAACTATGCCTTAATATAAAGAATAGAATAGAATTTTTCTGATGATCTTACTTTGCTTAACTTACTCATTACTATCATTAGCAATTACATATTAATCAAATTCCAATTCATATTCTTTGCTTGCATTCTGTTTTAAAATATTTAAATGTTATTAGAATAAGCAGAAATTTTCTCTGATCCTCTAATTCATTAATTCATGTTTTAAATTTCTATGGTGTAATTTAGAATTCCAAGGTTTAAATTTCCATTAATAAAATAAATGCTTTCTAGTAGATATGTGAGGCAAATAAAGAAAAAAAGTAAAGAGTTTTTTGATAATTCCCATAAAGACACAGAGGACAGCCTAGGCTGGAGAGGATTCGGAACAAGGGGAACACTCCTCCATTGTTGGTGGGAGTGTAAGCTTGTTCAGCCACTTTGGAATGTAGTATGGTGGTTTCTCAGAAAACGGAGAATCAATCTCTCCAAGGACCCAGCAATACCACTTCTGGGTGTATACCCTAAAGATGCACATTCACACTCCAAAGGTATTAGCTCAACTATGTTCATAGAAGCATTATTTGTAATAGCAAGAACCTGGAAACAACCTAGATGTCCCTCAACTGAAGAATGGATTAACAAACTGTGGTACATCCACACAATGGAATACTACTCAGCAGTAAGGAAAAATGATATCCTAAAATTCGCAGGCAAATGGATGGATTTGGAGAATATCCTCCTGAGCGAGGTATCACAAACCCAGAAAGATAAGCAGGGGATGTACTCACTCATTAGTGGACTCTAAACAAACAAACAAACAAAGAAGAAAAAAGCAAAGCATGTCCAAGCTGCAAACCACAACCACTGAACAGCTTGGGATCAGAAAATCCTTGGACTGACTCCTTGGATCCCACTACCCCTAGAGGAACACCTGACTCAGTCTTGAGGTTGGGGGTAGAAAACTGGATCTGCCAGGATTGGTGGCTTAACTAAGCAATATTGGGACAGTGGGACCTTGGGTCTGACTGGCGCCTGCGGGGGGTGGGGGGGAATGGGGAGTTGTGGAGAAGAGAGAATGACCTGATGTGGTGGGAGGGGGAAGGGACCTTCAATAAGGATATACAAGGATAGAAAGTGTGACTTCTTTATTCATAATAATAATAAAAGAAAAGAAAAAAGAAAAAAAGGATCAAACTCAAGTCCTCATAGTTACATGGCAAATACTTCTCTAATAGCCATCTCCCCAGGTCCCTTGTTTGCCTTTTTTTTTTTTTTTTTTTTTGATGCTAAACTCATCATTTTTCCTTGTCATACTTTTCTGTACCTACTTAAGCCTGAAAGACAATGTCAATGAAGATAAGTTTAAATTCAATCTTCACCTTTAGATTTTGGTTTGTTTTCAATGTGATCACATGGTTTGAGATCATCTGAAGCCATATGGTTGTTACAGCTTGTGGATGACCATTTTCCTTCCCTCCCAAGTCAAAGGTAAATTTCCCTTCATCATTGCCCCTTTGTCCAATGTGGTGGATGTCTCACCCAACACATTGGAAGGATAGCTCTTTATCTTTCTAATAACCCCTTCTAGGGGAGTCCAGCCTCTGACCACCTTTACCTTGGGCACTCCAGTTCTAAGGCCTAAGATTTGTCAGACTCTTTGTCAAGAGCTTTGTCAAAAACACTCATTCATCCAAGTGTTCCTGCTTTTTCAATATTTAATTTCTATAGAGATTTACTTTATATCAAATGACTGGTGCTTTAAAAATATTTTATCCAGTGGAATGAGATTTTGGGTAGTTATTCAATATTACATAAATTATTTATTACGACTTTGTTAGGCATAGACATGGTACAATATATACATGCATGAAAAAGACTCATATACCTGGAAGGTTGGGGAAGGGAAAGGGAGTTTGAACAAGAAGATACATGGATACAAAATGAGACTTCATTCTATAAAAATAAATAAATAAATGCACAAAAGACTCATACATAAAAATAAAAAAAATATTTTATTTTATTTAATAAAGTCTTTTTTCCGTGTATCTCTTTGCTCTCACTCCCTTCCCCCTCCTGACCCTTTCAGGTCAGCCTTCAGCTTTCCTCCTCCCCATCCCCCCATCCTCTCCCCAGAAAGGGCAAAAGGTCCCAAGGTAGTTTAACTCAGCGTCCACTCTAGGCAAGTAAAATTTCATTATTCTAATATCGAGACTGGGTTAGGTGTTTCTCTGGAGGAAATGGGCTCTGAAGTGCCAGTCCATGCACAGAAACACAGTCTGATCCCCTCCCCTTGAGGCTACACATACTGCTCATGTCAATGCACAGTTGCCTATCCTTGGAGGGCCTAGTTCCTTTTCCTGATGACTCCCCAGTGGCTGTTCTTGATTCAGTGAGCTCCCCAGAGCTCCAGCCAGCCATCACTGTGAGAATTTTCCTCATAATCCCTATCCCCTTGCTCATATAGAGTCTCCTCCCCCACTATCAACTGGACCAGGGACTCAGCCCAGTGTTCAGCCGTGTATCCCTGCCTCTACTTCTATTCATTGTTGGATATAAGTTCTGTGATGGCACTTAGGGTGACTATTCATTTGATTATAGAGGAAGTCAAGTCTAGGCAACACCTTCACTATTGCTTGGAGACCTAGCCAGGGACATCCTGTGAGTTGTTGGAGGTTTCCCTAGCACCTGGTATTTTTACAATTCCACATTGGCTTCCTCCAAATGTCCTTTTAAAACAGAACCCCCAAGGGCATCAATTTAAATGTAATGAATGTAATATAAGGCACTTTGTAATATTCTGGGATATTTATAACACTGAGTTTCTTTTGGTAAAAACCAAACTCTTGTATAGTTATTATCACAATATTTTCTAGTAAATGTAATAAAATTGATCATATCTCTAGTAATAGAAGTTTTTGTTTTCTTTTAGAGTTCATAAGTCACTTTACAAGGATGAGAGTTTTCTGACACTCATTTCCATACAAAAATGTTTTTTTTCTATAAATATCCTGATCCTGCAATTTCATCCTAATCTAGTACTAAAGGATCATCCTAATACTGCTTCACTTATTTGGAAATTACTTTCAAATAGTATCAATTCACAGTTAGTTCAATTCTTTTCCATTCAAGATATACGTTAAATGATTATTTGGTGTCAGGCAATAATATTGTGAACTATTAGAAAACATGTAATCTTACTCATCTGTAAAATAAAATAGGGTAAATCTGTTAGAATATTTTGGCTTGTTTCTTTTACAAAAAGAGAAGACAACTTTGAAATGACCTCTCTCCCAATCTTTTAAAAAGATATTACTCTAGAGCTTGGTTTATATAATTTTATTCTTAACTTTCTAAATAACCAAAAAGAATGTTTTAGGATTCTATACATCAGTTTATACAAAATTACTTTTAATATACTTACTTACAGTTCTTCATGATTAATGATGATTTATAGAACATATTTTTTACAAGTTATTAGTTTGTCCAAGTCAAAGCAGAAGAACATGGTTATTCATTTCCAGAAAGACCACTTTTAATAATTTGGCAGAGAATGTATCTTTAAAACTGCTGGTGTTAATATGCACCAGTCATTGACCTAAGCTCTTTCTGATACCTTTGAAGAATAGCACTTTCATGAACTAATTACAGAAGGCAAAAAATGTGAGAATTATATATAGAGAGATAAACATCATTCTAAAAATGTATCTGTAGTTTATGTTTGTATACAAACCTATTATATGTGTGAATTTATAAACAAAATCATTCTCAAGAACTGTCTCTTCATATGAACATATGCTGATGATATCAGGCATGTTCAGGGAAAGATAGCTGTGGACCATATTATCATAGTCTGCCATAATTTATCTAGTTCTGGAAATCTTAAAATCTGGAAAGAATAAAAGTAAAATGTTTTTGCTGCATCAAGAACAGATGACCTTTATTACAAAGCAATTTTCTTCCTGTGTATCTTGTGAGATTAGGTCAAACATTTGATGCACAATTTTCTATAATCTTGGTATAAAGCTACTCAAATTTGCTACTATTAAAAATAAAACATCCAGTGACATACATAAGGATATATGCTTTTTGGTATTCGACCTTTGTAAAAGTAATCAAATTAGCAAATGTGCTTTGCATATCATTGATAGATTTATTTCAGTGTTGCCCCCCTCCAGTTTTGTATATTTGCTTTTCATAAGTATAAATAAGTTGTAGCTGACATTTATAAAAACTATTGAATGCCTCTTTAAATATTAAAAATTCAACAGCCAAGTTCACCAATGGACAGTTAACATTTCTCTTATATCATAAGGCACTCAAGACATTTCTTAAAGTTAAAGCAAATTGTAAAAGTACAAACTAGATTCTTTAGCATACTTTATGTTGAGAGTATGGACCATCTAATTGAAGAATAAAATAACAATTATAGCCTATAGGAGTTTGACCTAGGTCCTCTGCATATATATGTATTATTGCTTAGTAGCATGGTGTACTTGTGGGATTCCTAATAGTGGGAGTGGGGGTGGTTATTGACTCTTTTGCCTGCTTGTGGGACCCTTTTCCTCCTGCTAGGTTGCCTCATCCAGCCTTGATGTAATAGTATGTGCCTGCTTTTATTTTACCATATGCAGTGTTTGGTTGATGCCCTTGGGAGGCCTGCTCTTTTCTGAGGGGAACGGAGGGGGGCCTGTATCTGAGGGAAAGAAGAGATGAGGGCCTCGAGGGAAGGAAGGCAGGGGAAACTACAGTCAGAATGAGATAATAATAAAAGAAAAACAATCACAGTTAAAATGGGACATCCCTTAATGTTTATAGAAGCCATCAATTTAAAGTATAACATTCTTCCCACAATAAATAGTTCAGTGTTATTCCTCTTCATTTCTAAGTCATATATTGTCACTGAAAAACTGAAGTACCTTAAATTATAATTACTTTACAGATACTTAATCTAAAAATAAGCTTACTACTTAAAAAAAAAGCTCAGGCATTTTTTTTCCTGAAGTAAGGATTATTTCATAATGTGAATTATACATTCATAATTAATGTTTTAAAATAGAAAATTTCATTGAAGTTCTATACATATAAAACATTAAAACCCAGATTAAATGTTCTTTCTCTAGAAATATTAATAGCATCAGATCAGTATTACTAGCAGAATAGTTTACCTTAAGGGAACAGACTTGATAATTACTTTATATATCAGATTAAAGAAAAACTTAGATCACATAACCAAAATCTGTAGGGAAAGCTCACTTGAAAATGTTAGAATTCACTAGTTTCCTGCAATGTTATAGGTTTAAATGTTTTTATTTAGGTAAGTATATATGATGAAATTTATAATAGTAAATGGCTTCACATTCCTCAGACCATAGTGCCTTTGGGATTCCTTCACTTTACCTAAACCATTAGTTGGTCTACTCCTTCATATAAACATCAAAGAGGTCACAGGAAGTAAATAATCATGTCAGAAGAATTAATAAAATAAAAGTATAAGAAAGCACTGTAAAACAAAAATGGAAATTTATTCTCATAAATAATATAACTTGTTTTAGAAGTCAAAAGTTGTAGAAAAAAGTTTTCTTAAAGTTTGGCTTATAATTCAGTAGTCTACATTTTTTCCTTAAGTGATTCTCAGTTTATAAGTTCTTTGATTTGACAGTACCTTAAATTCTAATCAAACCTGATTGTGAATTTTGAGTCTCCTTAAATAATTATACAAGGAATTTATGTCTTTCTGGATACAGAAGTTTGCTAATTTCTGGTACTTGACATACATATGTCTAGTAATTAATTTACTGTGTTTTTCACTCTATTACCACTTAACTTGGTAAATGACATGAAGAAGAAAAAGTATGAATCAACAGTAGAAAGTACAAATGGATAATAATTCACTTCCATTTTTGTAGGGGTCATTCGATGGACATGGGAAAATTTGAAATATATATATGCAATTTCTTTTTCTTATATATACTTAAATACAGTCAAGTAAGATGAGATATCCCTTAAGGTTTGTAAAAAGTCAGACTCCATTTTGATATTTGCTGATAAGTTTTCATTTTCTACTCTCCTGTCTTTTTGTTTGACTGGATCTTTAAACTCTAAACCCACTGGTAACCACAAGAAAAAAAATCTAATCTCCCCTTTCAAGCTATTTTTATATAGCTCAGATGCCTGCTTGTTATGGTCTCCTCAAAAAGCTTCATTCTGTAAATAAACACTTTATTCATAGTCACTTGCTGTGTGGATATTTACATCTGCACCAAATTCGGGAGTAGTGTTTGTTTCCCTTCTGCAGAGAATCTTAGCAAAATAAAAAGCATTGATTTACAACAAATACTGGCACTGCAAACGATTTGTAATTATAATGATTTATCTCTACTTTCTAAATTGAAAAGAGCAGGTAAATACTATTAAA
Organism: Sigmodon hispidus; assembly: GCA_004025045.1. Taxonomy (NCBI): domain Eukaryota; kingdom Metazoa; phylum Chordata; class Mammalia; order Rodentia; family Cricetidae; genus Sigmodon; species Sigmodon hispidus. Next base: position 10,247 of record PVIH01008337.1, on the reverse strand, counting down.
AAGATAACAAATTGAGAATAATGTGGAAAAAAACTCAACATAAGGGTTACGTGGTAATAACATAAACAAGGCAAGGGGATACATGGATGGAAAGTATGACTTTATTCATAATAAAAAAATCAAAAAAGACAGTATATTTTAAGAGACTGGATGTATATAGTATATATGTTTATTCTCTTCACAATTTTATCATTTACACTAATGTTCAAGTGACTTGGGGCTTCATTACTACTTTTAAATTAAGTCTGGTTTTCTGTCCTCAGCCTTCTCATTGGTAGATAAATCACACCTGTACATCATAAGACAAATATTAAAAATTAATAAAAATTTCAATACTAGCTGCACTTGTAAATACTATATAACAATATTCACAAGTCTATACTAGCAGAAACACAGTGTTTGTAGTTGAAAATCTACATACTATAAAATTTTTCTACTTACTTTAATTACGAATGTTTAAAGACTAGCAGACAGTTTAAGATATTAAGATATTAAGATAGAAACTACATCACCTTGTTTAATAGTCCTTTATCTTATTGATAAATCAAATGCTTCTTCAACTAGATGGTTTCCAATTTCTTTTCAGCTTATCCTATCTTTTAGAATGATTAAGAAATAGTAAATTAAATAAAACATCATTATCCTTACCACTAATGTATGACAGTTACTTTAACTTTTACCATGTAACTTATTTTTATATCTCTTTAATTGGATTTATTTCTCTTCCTTGGACTTTCTGAACTCTGTTCATCTCTTCTGAAGTCTGGTGAGTCTATATATTCTATAATAACAGTCTGACTTACATAATAAAAAGTATGCCAACCAATTATTTCTAGTATGTGATCAATGTTTCCTAATTATATACAGACACCTCTTTAACATGTTAATTTTACAGCACATATATAATAATACTCAAAATTAACAGCTTTGACTTGTATAATATAATTATGGCAAATTTAGAATGACTTGTGAAAAATAAAACAATATTATGATTATTACATGAAATATTCATATTTTAAAATAGTTTATAGTTAAAGGTAAATAATGAATTAGAGTTGTATCATGATTTGAATATATTTTAGCTATTTTGTTAATCCTATCGAATCTATTAATTATGAGATCTACTCACAGTATAACCCTTGAATACTATTTGTCTGAAAAATCAGGAAATGAACTACAAGAAGAATCTACTATTATAAACTAGACTTTTGTTATAATTGTATTTTAGAGAATTAATTTGCATTCTAAATTTAAAAGTCTATTATTACTTACTGGTCTCTTCTGCAGTGTGGTGCTAAGTCAATTCGGAATTCTGGTAGGTATATGAAACCATCGGCCTTGGTGTCCTAGGAAAGAATGACAAAATATAATTGGAAGATTAAGAGAGAGAACTAGAAGCTAAGATGAAAAACCAAGAGATAGGTGACCAGTGTTGTAACAAATAACATTTTTCTAGACTGCTTATTAAAGAATGCAGTTTGCTTTGCATGCACTTGAAATAGTTTTCTGCAAAGCAAATGGACCATGCATTTATTAAGCCAGCAATGGTAACAAAAAATTTTACATTAGTGATTATGCAGATTTCAAAATATGCAAACACCTCTCACCATTCAAAGCAGACAAAAATATATCAATGACTCCCAGCCAAGAGAAGAGCTATAGCAGCATTTGAAACGTTAATAAACCTTCAGTTGTCTCACATAGAATGGTGATTATATGTATCAATCATTTTCAACTTCAACGCTTCTACAATATCTAATAGTGAAACATCTAAGGATAAAATTGTTCAGCATATGAACATCACAGAGCAGATTTTGAAATTTAATCTTTTATTTCTTGTGTCCTTTTTATCATAAAACCAACTCATCAAATTTGTAAGACACAGTCATGAATTGACACAAGGTTCAACACCTTCCAACATGTTTATAGAATTTATTCAGTTCTAGTCATCATAAATCTGCCCATGTTTACAAAGTTACTTTTTTTTCTGAGTTACAATTTCTTCAAGGGGGGAAAAAGTATCAGATTATTGTTAGCTTGTAGGATTTGTAAATAAGAAGGGAAAAGGTACTTTAAAGTTATGAGAAAATATGAGCCTACTAATCTTGAAATTAAAAACAAATCAAAACCTATACATTTAGTGACAATCTGTTAAAGAATCATTTAAAATATACAAAAATGAAATAATTTTTAAAAATATGTCAGAACATTGATTCATCTTATATTAAGTAAATTAACTTTAAGAACATTCTTTAGGTGAAAAAACATCAGGGTTGATAGAATTTACTATTGATTTTTCTGTTTAATTTTCAATAGGGGTAACATTCATGATATTCATCATGTCTGTTTAGAAGATGAAACGATTTGGTATTTCACATTTGCAACTGAAAACTTTAAATTTTAAAAAGAAAAATTCCACATTGTTTGAGAAAAAGGGAATAGGAGAATATGATGGGAAATATTATTCATTAAAGACTTATGTGACGGACAGTGGTTCTTTACATATGTTAATTCCGTTATCACAAATAGTCATTGATTTAACTACTATATTTGAATATATATTAAGCCACATATGGGAGAAAAATCATTGAGTTGGTGAAGTGATGCCAAGTGAGACTAATATAATAATTTTGAAAGCTTATAATCTAGGAGGAGACAGTTTAAATATAAGAATAATAAAGTAGAATTATAAGGGGTCAAATGCTGTGATCAAATGAGATGTTGAGAGCTAATGAGCATTTAACTGGTGGAGTAGGATCAAGAAAGGTTTCCCTAAAGAAGTGATGCACTGAAAAAAGATCTTAAGGGAGATTAAGTTGTTAATGAAGTTAACAATCAAGGACCATGGAAAATTACAAGAAGAAGGAAGATGCATATAAAGATTCCATAAATGAATAGAGCACAGCATATTATAGAAAACAAAAGTAACCAGTGTAGCTGTAAGGTAAAAATCACTGGTTGGTTAATACAAGATATAACAGAAGAGGTACATGATTTATATAGGGTCTGATAGTCCATGTTAAGGACATTTTTGTGTCAGAGTAATGGAAAGTTAGTAATGGCTTTCAATAGGGAGAGAAGAAAATGGGGTGAAATAAGGTAGTAAGTATATGGCAAATTTTATATTAGAAAAGATCCCCTAATTATAGTGGTAAACTAAAGGGAGGCCAAAGTGAATATAACAAGACAGAGAAGAGGCTATTGAAATTGTTTGAAAGCTAACAATGGTTTGGACTAGATAGTGGAAATGGAGGGAAAATGATGAATTTGATAGATACTTAGGGGACAATTTTAGTGAGACTAGGTATGGATACACTGTATGAAATAAAAGAGTAGGATTTGAGGATATCTCCTTAGCAGAAAACCACAGGGAAGAGATCATTTTAAGGATGGCTCTAAAATAAATTTTTATTTGTACATATTGAATAGGAAAATTTTGATAGATCAATGGAAAGATCATTGAAATCATGAGTCCTAAGTATATGATGAGAAATTTAGGGTACAGAAATAAATATATATATGACCTCTGTGTAAACATAGTAATTGAGGCTGTATAGGAAAATAATTATTGAAAATGTGTATAACATTAAGGAAATCTAAACCTGGTTTCTGAAGAACTGAAAGTTAAGTGTCTTAGAAAATATGACAATTTGGGGGGAAAGTGTTAAGTAGGAGTGAAATAATGAAAATGTGGAAAAGTCAAGTAAAATAAAGTATAAAAGTATCTTTTGGATTTAGCAACATAAAACTTTCATGATTATCTTCTGAAAATTGTTCCAACAGAGAAGGAGGGGAAGAGAGATCAGAGAACACTTGGAGTTAAGGAAAACAGAAAGCAGAAAGAATAGTATCAAGAAGCATGACTGTTTATGACAGGGTGTTAAGATAAACGTTGAAGCATTAATCAAAGCTCTAGACTCCTTTCTCCATTGGGATAACTTTCAGAGCATCTTATAGGAGGTATGTCCAAAACAAAACTCATGACCTTGTCAATTCTGTCCTATATAATGATATTTGTTTTGCTTTATAACCACTAATAGGCATTTTATCCATTTCACTTTTATCTAAATGAAAGAATTCTTGCACTTTAAAAAAAGTTGGCGAGATGGATCTGGTTGAAAGGGAGAGGATCAATACAAAAGATAAAAGAGATGAAAATTTTGGCAAGTATTATGACTCATTTTGAAGAAAATGGGCTTCAAAGAAGAGAAATAACTTGCTTGACCTCTTGAAGTTAATAAGTAAAAGGACTTGGAGTAAAAACTGGGCAGTTTTTATTTTAAAACCATTAAACCATTTGATTAAAATGTCTTTACTATACATTCTAGACAACTTAGACATCTTTTTTAAAAGCAATAAGTACCATTGATAGCTTATTCTGGACATTTGGGATTAAGAGCATCTTTTCATCTGCCAGAAGTGTAATAATACCCTTACTACTAACAAAAAATGACTTATTTTCAGCAGTAGACTTTCTTTGCTTCATGATACACTTACATTCAGATGTGAGAACCAGTAGAGAGTTGAGTGTTTCAAAATAAACCAGTATTTTTTCCAACTGAAAAATGAGATTCCTCTAGACTCTCTCTTATGCCAAAGCCATCCCTCGCATTTCCCATGGCCCAGATCAGTACAGGCTATTGCACAAAATCGAGCTTTAGACCAAGAGCGCCGGTCTTCTTCAGAGAAAAATGTGGGCAAGAGCCTTCTAAACCAAGACACTGCAAAAACAAACAGGAACAAAATGTTAGATTGGATTATCGTAGCAATGTAGGCTAAATTATAACATCTTCATAATTTTACAATAATCAAATCATGAGGCAGTTATTCTTTTCACTACAAATGGCAATATTTTTCTTATATTTATTTGTATTTCTTACTTTGTCAATAGTCATTTAAGGGTCTCTTGCTTTTGTTCCTAATATTACACTAATTTTAAATTGATTCATATATTGAGGACATTAATCTTCTCTCTGTTATATATATTCAAAATCTTTCCCCCAGTTTATCTGCCTTTTGCTTTTGTTTATGACACAGTGTATGTATATAGTTTTCGATTATTAAGCCATTTATATATAAAAAGTACATGTTTTCTTCTTTTAGTGTTAGGTTTACTCTTTTTTACATTCAAATCACCAAGACATCATGATTTCTATATATTATATAAAATAAGAATCTTGGGAAGTTTGTATTTCCAAATGTTCTGATAATTGCTCTGATCCATTTATTGAATACTCTTTTTTGCTGATTTAAAGAATTATCATTGTTATACTCTGAATTATTTTGTATATTTAATCTATTTCTATATTTATAATTTCTTTCATTAGAATATCAAATATTTTGCCTTTCCTGGATAATATCATACACTCAAAATATTTTTATGATTTATTAAGATATATTTATTTCAAGTTACTTTTATAATTATTTTTGGTTTTTCCCTCACACTACTTTTTCCTAGATGTACTTAAGGAACATGGGTAGCTTCCAAACATATTCTGTTAAAATTCTCATTGAAAATTTAAAGTGAATCTAAACCACGTAATATTTACTACAGTTGGTATTCCAAGCCATAAACATAGCCATGTGACTCACAATTTATTAATACTTTTCTAAAAAGTTTATATCTTTTCTCCCATGTGTTTTATATATTTATTTTTCTTTGTTTTTTTCTTTTGTATTTTACTGTGTTGTTGCTATATTACATTGAAATTCCATCTACCTGTTAGTATTTTATTGTTGTAATGTAATGTATGATATAAATTGTTTTAACCTCAGAAGTTCAAAATGTGTCTTATTCTGCTTGTCAGTAAATAGCTTAAATCTGTAAAGGCAGACACAAAATTTAAATAAATTAGTTTTAATTAGAAAGTTAATGGATATAAATCAAACATTTATATTAGTGTAAGTGAGATAATAAATAATCATCAAGAAAAGAATTTGGCTCTTTTCAAAACTACTTTTAAAGTATCTCAGGATAATAAGCATGGAAGCTTGGCCTTGGAATACTTAGATGTATTGAGCATCTCAACCCTTGCTTTGTAAAGGGTCAAGACAAATCTACTTCTACTATTAGACTTTAGAAAATGTTCATATGACATTAATTATAACTGTCATATATATTATCATAAGTTTATAGTTTCACTGCTAAAAACTTATCACTGCAGAGTCCAGCCTGTAACAATTACTCTAATTGCCAATTTACTGTTCATTCTGGCTCTGGGTCCTACTAGTATAAGCAAATTTTCCATCAGGTTTAAGTTGAATAGCTGCTCATACTTGAAAAATTTATGTAAAAAACCTGTAGGTCGCTTCACAAAGCTATTTAAAGTTGCACAATTTTCTTATGGTCAGCTATGTCTTAGGAGCACATTACTGAAGAGAACAGTTTAACACAGAATTATAAAGTCATGATATTGCTTTTTGTTGTGTTAGCTACTACAGATATAAATGTGTGGGTAAGATGAAGACTAAAATTGTAGAGACTTTTCAATATTGATACTTCAAATTTTGGCCTCTACTTTCTATTGCTACTGTGGAAGGGCAGGTGATGAAGATAAATTCTTCTTCAAGACCTTAGAAACAAATATTTTGGAAGCTACAAATGAGCTAGATATCATGTATTTCAATCTTTTGCCTCACTGAGAGAGAATTAAGACCAACAATATTCAAGTGATATTTGCAATGTCATTGCTAGTTGGTGGCAGAACTTGATTAAAGATCTAAGCCTTCAATTATACCTGTTTCCCAAATTTGCCCATAATTCTTGTTGAGATTTTTAAAAGATAGGTTTATTTTAAAGCCTTTTACTGAATCTATATTAAGAATGGGTGTTTTATAGTTTGCTAAAATATTGTTAAAGTACATGTGTGCACTGAGAGGAACTTGAGTAAAATTAAGTTAGCAACATTTTGTCTAAATACTTGCTTTAAACATAAGGCAGGCTTCTTCTAACAAGGAACTCTTCACAACATTCAATAAACCTATCTCTCTGAAAAAGACATTACTCTTTATCAAAGAGAAAACACATAAGTTTCTCTATTCTATGAATTTTCTGTAAGTCAAAAAGTAAATGATCATAAAAATTTCCTCAGTGTTCAACATATAGGTTTACTGTATTTTACACACACACACACACACACACACACACACACACACACACACACACACACACATCTTTTACATCATTTTGGAATGATTAATTTTATTTATTGCCAGGAAAATGACTCATTACGAAACTGAGGCAGTTTGAAGTATGTCTGACAGAAGGAAAATAAATACAGTCAATGAAGGTTTGTATCAGGATTCTTAGAACCTGTATATGTTGTATTTCTTTGAATTAACTATTGCTATCAGGATATTTTCATAAGACATGCATATATTACTACAACTATCTGCTCATTCTACTATTCTTTAAAAGGAACTACAACAAATAATGTTCTATAACATCTCTGAGGTATTTAGGGCTGACATCATGCTTCACCTCCTCAATATAAGCAGTAGTGGAGAGAATATATTTACAAGAACAGAAGAGAACAAAGCTAACAAATGTAAACTTACAATCAATCCAATTTTGGGCCTTTGCCTTCATGAAACAATTTATAAAATCCTATAAAGAAAAGGATATGCAAATTAATTAATCCATCAAGTTAAATGCTTATAATAATTTTCTATATTCATTTGATCATGCAATGACAACACTTTAATTTCATTTAAACACATAGGAGTAATATACAAATACTTTAAAAAATTTAAAAGTATAAAAATATTTTGGTATGATCAGGAATTGCTAGTCATTTCATTATGGAAGAGAGATAAATTAGAACATAAGGGTCACAGGATGAGCAGTACTGCTGTGAAAGGCTGGCCTCTGGACATTACATGCCTACATGTAATGTACATGTGAACTCACACCAGTTGCTGTTATTACACAAAACCTACAGAAGTTCAAGTTAATTTAATATTCCAACATGGGGGAAGGAGAGGTTCTTGATGGTCTACCTGGAGCTAAGGAGCTAATTTTAGTTAGTGGTTGCTAAAATAGGATGTGGCACTTTCACTATGTATGACTCCACACCAGCATATGTGGGAATCACTAAATGAATTTAGTGGGTTATAAAGCAATAGCATAAACAAATAAATGAATTAATAAAGCCATTAATTTGAGAGGGAGAAGGGAATATGTTAGGGAGTTTGTGGACAGGGGTAACTAGAAAGGGAAAATAGGGAGACATGTTGGACAGGTTACAGGGAGAGCTAGAGGGAGGTAGTAAGGGATTGATACGACCAAGAAACATTGCATACATGCATACAAATTCTAAATTTAAAAAAAAATAGTTAGATTATTATCCTTCATTCTATGAAATTCTCCTTCAATTTCAACAATGAAACTTAGTTTCATATGTTGTTTTTAAATGCATAGTTGAGTCAAATTATTAGATATTTTGTAATTATACATTTATATTGAAAACTGACTATTCTGATAGCCTATTATTTTGTTTTGGTAATAATGTATGATAGTTCAAAAAAAACTTACATGGGATTAAAATGATTAACTGAAGTATGACAAAATAAGTTTCATAACATTTTTTTGTGCCAGCCCCCTTTGTAGTAGGCAATTTTTTAATTTTCCAATTTATTCTATTGTTTGTTAATTCCTGAGTTTTCTTGCATCAAGTTTTCTTTTACATTTTTACTGGAAAAAAATAATTTACAGGCCAACATATACAACTTTTCTTTTTAAATTAATTTTAAAAAATTGAATTAAAATATAACTATATAAATTTTGGACTTCCCTGTCCTCCCAGCCCTCCCATATTTCCTCCCTCCATTCACTCCTTTGTTTCCGGAGTACTCCCTCTCCAATTCTCCACTTGATGGCCTCTTTTCAATTATTAATGTTACACATGTAAAATACATACATACATAAATATACCATTCTGAAAGGTTTTCTTTCGACTTTTAAAGAAAATTTCTCACTCTAAAGCCCAGGCTGGCCTTAAACTCAAAACCAGCTTTCACCTTCTGAGTGCTAGAATCACATGCATGCATCATGCCTGACTTAAAATTCTTAATGATAACAAGGATAATAAAAGTGCCAATTGGTAAAACCTGAGAGCCCTGACATGGCTATGGTCAGTTACCTCTCTACAAATCACTAAACACCAGCAGTTTCTATTTTAATTTCTGCACTTATTTTCAAAGTCTAATGCTTTAAGTCTTGTGAGTACTTTGCTCTGTTTGAGATTTTTTTTTTCTAATCTTATAGAAGGGAGTAAATAGCCAACACATCTCTCTTAATTCCTCCTCCCACTTTTTGTTGTTTTTGTACTTTTAGCTTCTCAACAGGTAACTTTCCCCCAAATACATTGATTTTAGATAATTACTATTACTTTCTACTGTGTTGGTGCATACATGAACCAAGAAATTTAGAGTACATAAGAGACTCATTACTATTATAATAAAAAATAAAGCTATAGCTTAAAAATCCTTGTACTATGATTTATACAAATGTATCAAGATTATTAAGAGAGTAGCTATAATATTTGATTTTACCAAATATTTATATATGCTTCAGTAATTCATGAGCTATTTCTTTTTTATTTATTTTCTTTTATTATTATTATTATTATTATTATTATTATTATTATTATTAACAAAGAAGTAACACTTTCTATCCTGTATATCCTTATTCAAGGTCCTTTCCCCCTCCCAACACATCAGGTTATTCTCTCTTCTCCACAACTCCCCATCTCCCCCCCCCCCCGGGGCAGGCGGCAGGTGGTCCCAAGGTCCCACTGTCCCAGTATTGCTTAGTTTAGTCTCCACTCCTGACAGATCCAGTTTTCTCCCCACAACCTCAAGACTGAGTCAGGTGTTCCTCTAGGGGGAGTGGGATCCAAGGAGTCAGTCCAAGATGTTTCTGATTCCAAGCTGTTCAGTGGTTGTGCATAAGCTATTTCAAGCTATGTTCTGAGTTTACTGAATTAAGTTTAAAGATTTGTGTATATAAAATTAGATTGGCCTATATTAAATAAACTAAGATTCTTAACTATATTGCCTTTTATATATTACATAAATAGTTGCTGAGAAGTTTATAATTGAGACTAAATTTTTATTTTTTTCAGTGAACCATAAGAAAGTGTAATTTTCTTAAGTAAATGAAACAGCTTCCAAATTTTCTGGAAAATTCTGTGTGTCTGTGCTTGTATTCTTATTTGTATGTCTACCCTTGATAAGCCATGCTTATC